>JAQQSV010001066.1:881-39205 GCA_028646515.1 Pseudochirops corinnae
TAATTCCTAATTATTGTTTTAGTTTCTCCTTCATTGGAGGTACATTCACCCTTTTCATTTTATTAAATAAATAAATTTATTTATTTTCTTGTTTACATCATTCATTTCCACAAGATTTTGAGTTACAAATTTTCCCCCGATCTTTCCCCTATCCAATACCTCAAAACAGCTATCCCACTGTATAATCCCTCCCCCAATCTGCTCTGTCCTATGTCCTCCCCCTCACCCCTCTGACTTTCTGGTAGGGCAGGATGGATCTCCCTACCAGAGTGCCTTTATATCTCAATTCCCAGTTAGATATACTTAATAATAATAATAATATATTTAATGTTTGATTATAGAATTTTAAATTCTAAATTTAAATTATAAAACTTTAAATTAAATTTAAACCCTCCCTCATTACCCACCCCCACTGGAAGGACAAGCAATTAAATACAGGCTGTACATGTGTAATTACACAGAACATCTACAGAGTGGTCATATTGTGAGAGACTGATTATATGTCCCTCCTTCCTATCCTGCTGCTCCCCTTGTTCTATTCTCTACCCTGTCCCTGACCCTGTCCCTTTTCAGAAATCATCCCACCCCGCCCTCCCCTCTGTCTTCCCACCTCTCATCCCCATCCCTGCTACTCTCTCGTGTGGCAAGATACCCAGTTTAGAGTTTATGTCATTCCTTCCCTAAGCTAAATTCAATGAGAGTAAGGTTGACCCTTTTCCTTTTGCCTTCCTGTTCTTCCCCTCCATTGTAACAATTATCCCTTGCCTCTTCTATATGGAATGACTAACCCCATTCTATCTCCCCCATCTCCTCTCATTCTAATCCTCTCCAACCTCAGAATTTCACCTTTTAGAGTATACTCCCTTTCTATTCAATTGATCCTGTGCCCTCTATGTACTCATATGTACACATACTCAGATGTGTTCACACCCATATATAAACCCTCCTATATAGACATATGTGTATGTATATATACATTTGTATTCTCTTCGCCAATCTTCATACTGAGAAAAGTTTCATAAGTTGCAATTATCATTTTTCCATGTTGGCAGTTAAATAGTTCAACTTTGATAAGTTCCTTATGATTTCTTTTCCATGTTTACCTTCTTATGCTCCTTGTATTTGAGTGTCAAATTTTCTTTTCAGTTCTGGTTTTTTCAGCAGGAATGTTTGAAAGTATTCCATCTCACTGAATGACCATATTTTCCCTTGGAAAATTATATTGAGTTTTGCTGGGTAGGTGATTCTTGGTTTTAATCCTAGCTCCTTTGATCTCCAAAATATCATATTCTAGGCACCTTGATCCCTTAATGTAGAAGCTGCTTGATCCTGGGCTATCCTAATTGTGTTTCCACAGTATTCAAATTGTTTCCTCTTGCCAGCTTGTAATATTTGCTCCTTGATTTCGGGATTCTGGAACCTGGCTATAACATTCCTAGGAGTTTTCTTTTGGGGATCTTTTTCAAGAGGTGATTGGTGAATGCTTTCAAGTTCTATTTTGCCCTCTGATTCTAAAATATCAGGGCAATTTTCCTTGAGAATTCCTTAAAGTATGATTTCTAAGTTCTTTTTTTGATCATGACTTTCAGGTAGTTCAATAATTTAAATTGTCTCTCCTGGATCTATTTTCCAGGTCAGTGGTTTTTTCAAGGAGATATTTCACATTGCCTTCTATTTTTTCATTTGTTTGGATCTGTTTAATAGTATCTTGATTTCTCATAAAGTCATTTGCTTCCATTTGTTCCACTCTAATTCTGAAGGCATTATTCTCTTCAGAAAGCTTTTGAGATTCTTTTTCCATATTGGCTTTTTGGGCCTCTTTTGCCATTTAAGTTAATCTATTTTTTTAAGGTGTTATTTTCTTCAGTCAGTTTGTTGACTCTCTTTTCATGATTTTCTTGCATCATTGTCATTTCTCTTCCCAATTTTTCCTCCACTTCTCTTATTTGGTTTTCAAAATCCTTCTTCAGCTGTTCTATGGCTTGTAGGAAGTCTTCAAGTTTCTTGAAAGCTTTTGGTGTGGGAATTCTGACTGTGCTGTCTTCCTCCCATTTCATGCTTTGATCCTTCTTGTCCCACAAGAAGGAACCTAAAGTTTGCTTGCTGTTCTTACTTTGCTTCCTTTGCCTGGTCACGTTGCCAGTCAATTACTTGATTTTTTGCAGGTGGGGCCTGCAGCAGCCTCCTAATAGCTCTGGCAGCTGCAAAAACCCTAGTAATTTGGGACAGAGCTTTCCCCTCTGGAAGTAGAGTTCCACAGAGCTAAAAATCACCCTTTTCATTTTTGAGATTCAATATTTGGTTTTCTTCCTTCTTTTTTTTTTCATATTGGCTAAAGGTCTATCAATTTTATTGTTTTTTTCATAAAACCAACTCTTAGTTTTATTTATAAGTTCAAGAGTTTTCCTACTTTCAATTTTATTAATCTCTCCTTTGGTTTTCATTATTTCTAATTTAGTATTTAATTGGGAGCTTTCAATTTGTTCTTTTTCTAGCTTTTTCAATTGTATACCCAATTCATTGACCTACATTTTCTCTAATTTTTTCATGTATGCATTCAGGGATATAAAACTTCCCCTAAGAACTGCCTTTGCTGTATTTCATAATTTTTGGTATGATGTCTCATTATTTTCATTCTCTTGAATAAAGTTACTGATTGTTTGTATAATTTCTTGTTTGACCCACTCATTCTTTAGGATTAAATTATTTAGTTTCCAATTCGTTTTTTGCCTATCTTTCCATGTCCTTTTATTGCATATAATGTTTATTGCATCATGATCTGAGAATGATGCATTTAATATTTTTGCCTTTCTATAATGAATTGTGAGATCTTTATGACCTAGTACATGGTCAATTTTTGTGTATATGCCACGTACTGCTGAGAAGAAGGTATATTCCTTTTTATCCTCTCTAAAATTCTATTTGCCTCCTTAACTTCTTTCTTGTTTATTTTGAGGTTAGATTTATCAAGTTCAGAAAGTGGGAGATTCAGGTCCCCCACTAGTATTGTTTTGCTCTTTATTTCTTCCTCTAATTCCCTTGACTTTTCCTCTATTAATTTGGATGCTATATTGCTTGGTGCATATATGTTAAGTAATTATATTGCTTCATTCTCAATGGAGCCTTTTTGCAGGATGTAGTTTCCTTCCTTAACTCTTTTAATTAGATCTATTTTAGCTTTTGTTTTATCTGAGATAAGGATTGCTACCCCTGTTTTTTTCAGTTTTACTGTGGCATGATATATTCTACTCCATCCTTTTACCTTTACCCTGTGTGTATCTCCTTGTTTCAAATGTTTTTCTTGTAGACAGCATGTTGTAGAATTGTGATTTTTAATCCATTCTGCTATCCACTTCTCTTTTATAGGGGAGTTCAGTCCAGTCACATTCACAGCTGATTACTATTTGTGACTTTCCCTCCATCTTATTCCCTCACCTGTTTATATCTTTCTGTCTTCCTTTTCCGTTCCCCTCCTTAAGAGTTTTCCTTTTGACCACCACCTCCCTCAGTATTCCCTCCCTGTGTCCCCTCTCTTTACCTACCCTTTCCCCTTGCTACTCTTTGCCTCCCTACTGACCACTCTCCCCCTTATTATACCCCTAGCCCCTTATCCCTCCTACTGCCTGTAGGGCACAATAGATTTTTATTCTTAACAGGGTATGTTACTCCCTCCTGGAACCCAAACAATGCTAGTAAATTTCATACAGTGTTCCTCTCCCTCCCTCTTTTCCCTCTATTGTTATGAGTTTTTGTGTCTTTTCATGTTAGAATCTAAACTTAGCTGTTTGTTTTGATCCCTCTTTAAATAAGAAACAATGGGAGTAACAATCATATGATTCTCATCTCCTTCTTTCCCACCCTTCCACTTTAGTACCTTTTTATGCCTCTTCTTGTGGCATAATTTACCATCTTCTGCCTCTATCTTTCCTTTTCTCCCATTACAATTCCTTTCTTCCCCTTAATAGTTTTTTTAAATCTTCAGATTAGTTCACTTATACTTACACCCTCTTTCTATGTACATCCCTTTAAATGTCACAATACTTATATAAATTTCAGTATTGACAAGCATCTGCTTCTCATAAAGGGATGTAAACAGTTTGCTCTTATTGAATCCCAAGTTATGTGCATGTGTAAGCATCTGATTGTGTATGTGCATGTGTGAGTGTATGTTTTCCTTGTTTACCTTTTTACGTCTTTCTTGGGTCTTGTAAGTGGAGATCGAATTTGCCATTGAGCTCATGCTTTTTCATAAGGAAAGTCAGGAAGTCCTTTATTTCATTAAATGACCATCTCCTTTCCTGTGGGAAGATGCTCAGTATTGCCAGGTAGTTGATCCTTGGTTGCAGTCCTAGGTCTTTTGCTTTATGAAATATCACATTCCCGTCCCTCCGATATTTTAATATAGCAGCTGCTAAGTCCTGTGTAATACTGACTGTAGTTCCATGATATTTGAATTGTTTCTTTTTGGCTGCATTCAGCATTTTCTCCTTGACCTGGTAGCTCTGGAATTTGGCTACTATATTTCTTAGAGTTTTCAATTTGGGATCTCTTTCAGGAGGAGATCGGTGAATTCTTTCAATAACTATTTCCCCTTCTGATTCTAGGACCTCAGGACAGTTTTCTTTGACAATCTTTTGGAGGATACTGTCCAGGCTGATTTTTTCATCATAGCTTTCTGGTAGGCCAATAATTCTTAGGTTATCTCTCCTATATCTGCTTTCTAGGTCAGTTGTTTTTCCAGTGAGATATTTTGCACTTTCTTCTAATTTTTCAATTTTTATTTTTTGTTTGACTGACTCTTGCTGCATCATAGAGTCTTTAGCTTCAATTTGACTGATTCTAATTTTTAGTGAATTATTTTCCTCAATTAGTTTTTGGTGCTCCATTTTTATGGAGGTATTTTCTCTGGATAGGTTTTGGACCTCCTGTTCTAATTCTCCAATTTTACTTTTTAAAGATTTGTTTTCTTCAGTGAATTTTTTTTTTCCAATTTGCTCACTGTAGATTTAAATTTATCTCCTACCTCTCTAATTTCATTTTTAAAATCCCTCTTGAGATCCTCCAAGAATGTTTTTTGGGCTTGAGACCAATTCACATTTCCTTCCGTGGTCTCCAGTGTGAGTATAGAGTCCTTGTTGCCTTCTGAATTTGGTTTTTCTTGCTCACTATTAAAAAGATTTGGTGGTCCTATCCTTTGCAGTTTCCGTCTTCCTGATTGTGGTTGTCTATGTCCTGGATTTTTAGAGTGGATATCTGTTTCTGGGGTGCAGAAGTATTGAGCTTCTCAGGCTGGAAGGTCTGGGTTTGGTTGTTAATTTCATGAGCTGTAGCCTCTGAGTGACTAGACTAAGGCCAAGGCCAGGACTCTCAATGTTTCTCTTGAGTTACCCTGAGGCTTACAGAGTAACTTATGGGGCCAGAGTGGTCTGGATCCTTCAGGTTTCCACCTCTGTGTCTCTGGGCTACAGCTCAGGCAGGCTCAGTAGCAGAAGGCCAGCAGAAGGGCAGGGCAGGGCTGCAGTTTGCTGATTGGCCAGGTGGTGCTAAAGCACACCTGGGCTTTTGTTGTTAGAGCTTGCTGGCTCCACCCTCCTGGGCTTAGACTCTGTACTATCTCCCTTCCTATTTCCTCAGCGACACCCAAGGCTGAGGCTGTTTCCACTAATTCAAGATTTTACTTTGGGTAGGGCATTTAACTCCAGACTTTTCTGGGTCAGGGAGGGGGAATCAGAGCAACTAAATTTTATTCCCCCATCTTGACTTCTGGAAGTTCCGGTACATAATTTTTAAATATCCAGACTGCGGGCTGTTAGCTTCAGGAAAAACTACTGACCTTGCCATGGGCCCCGAGTTTTCTCCTACCCAGCTCTGTCCTATGGTGAGATGGCTGTGGTGAGACAGACCCTCTGGCTGGATGAGTCTGCTGGCTGGCTGGGGCTTCTTCTCAGTCTGCCATACTCTGCTCTCAGATCCAGTCTGGTGAAGCTCCTGTGTGCTGTGTGTTCTCCTTGCCTAGACCTGAGTAGGCACTTTCATGGGCTGGGAATCTGCCAAACTCCATCTCCCAATGTGTTCTGCCACTCTTAAATCTGTTCAAATTCACTTTTTAGCTTTTAGTGACAGAATTCTTGGAGGAGCTTGGAAAGGCTACTGCTTCCTTTCTGCCATCTTAGCTCCCCCTCCCACTATTCTACTTCTTAATCAGTACCAGATTGTTGTGATTTTTAACTCTTTGAAATACACGTTAAGATCATTTTTCTCATTTTTTTCTTCGATTCTTTTGAGATTCTTGGCCGTTTGTTCTTCCAGATGAATCTTGTTACTCTCTCTAACTCTATAAAATGTTTTTGGTGGTTTGATTGGTAGGCATCCTATAGATAAATTTATTTAGGCAGAATCATCATTTTTTTTTTAAAATTTTCTAAGCCTACCCATGAACAATAAATATTTATCTAATTGTTTAGATCTATCTTCATTCATGTGAAAAATTTTTGTAATTCTGTTCATATACCTCCTAACTTTGTTTGGGAGGGAAACTCTGAAGTATTTTGTATTGTCTACTATAATTTAAATAGAATTTCTCTTTTTATCTTTTGATGCTGAACTTTGTTGCTAATATATAGAAATGCTGATGATTTATGTGGGTTTAATTTATATCCTGCAACTTAATAGGATATTTTTTGGTTCAACTAGTTTTTTTAATTGATTTTCTAGGATTCTCTAGGTATACCACTGTATCATCATCAAAGATAGTTTTATTTCCTTATTGCCTATTCTAATTCCTTCAATTTCTCTTTCTTGTCTTATTGCTATAGCTAGTATTTCTAGTACAATATGGAACAATAGTAATGATAATGTGAATCCTTGTTTCACCCCTTATCTTATTAGGAAACCTTATAGATTATGTCCATTACAGGTAATTCTTGATGATGGTTTTAGATAGATACTGCTAATTGTTTTAAGGAAAGGGACATTTATTGTATCTTTTCTAGTGTAAGAGTTTTTCTGTTGAGATTTTTATGTGATTTGTGCTATTTTTGTTATTAATATGTATAATAATGCTGATAATTTCCCTAATATTAAACCAGCCCTATATTCCTGTTATGGATCCCACTTGGTCATAGTGTATGATCCTTGCAATATATTGTGTTTCCCTACTTATATTTTTAAAATTAGGTTTATGTTTGCTTTTGCTTTTTCTAAAATTATGATTACTAACTCTGATGTTTTTACCTCAGCTGAATTAGACCCTTAGTTTTACTCTGTACATGTCTCTCTGTTTTGAGTGTACTTCTTGTAAACAACATCCATTCTGGTATCCACTTCCATCCATCCCATCCATATTCACAGATATGATTGCTAAATGGGTATGTCTCTCCATCCTATTTCCCCCTGTTTTTCCTTCTTTCTCTTTTTTTTTAACCCTATTCCTCATCAAAAGTCAGTTTACTTATGACCACTACTTTCTTTAATTCTCCCTCCCTTCTATTAGGAAACCCTGTTTTCTCTTATATTCTTTTCCTCCAACTTCCCCATTGTGTAAGACAGATTTCTATACCCAACTGAGTGTGTATATTGTTCCCTCTTTAAATCAAATCCAGTTACAGAGATGATCAAGTATTGCCTACCCCCTCCTTATTTTCTTCTCCACTTTAGAGGCTCTTCCTTGTATATCTCTTTTATGTGAGATTTTTACCTGTTGCTCTTCGCCTTTTGCCCAGTGCATTCTTGCATCTGTATTTTCAATTTGGAATTTATATATTCATTTTCAAAGTTTTAGGCAAGAATGACTTGAAGTTCAGAGGTATTGTTAAAAAGAAAAAAAAAACCAAGGGCAGATAGAAAGGAGAGAGTCTTCAAACCCTGATGATTTCTGTGATAGTTTCTATTCACTTGGTACTGAATGTGGAGAAGGAACTGCTTGTGTTCTTGCTTGCTGGCCAGATGGTATCACCAGAGACTTCTGCATCTTCTTTCAGAGTGGAAGAGTCATCAATGGAGCACTGACCACTGATGTGTGCTAAATAATTCAGAAACACTCATGGATTGGCTTTCTGAGTCTAACATCATAAGAGTTATTGAGTCCCCACACCTGGATTTTTAGGTACCTCTCAATACCTGTTAAGTGAAGTGCACTTGAAGCTCTTAAGGTTTAAATATCTGAAAAAAAAAACTATTTAGAGTTGGAAGATGATGAATACTATGAAGTCAAAATTTCATTCAGAAGAATATGCTTATGCGAAATAAGCACTCAATTGAGTTGAAGTCAAAAGAAGTATAATGTCATTTCTTATAGGATGCTATGAAGGCCAGACTTGCTTGACCCATCAAGATGCTTTGACTATCCATGGAAGTTTAAGGTTGTGTGATTCATTCAATCTGTCAATTTACACATGCACCCTCTCTCCCCTTTATTCCCACCTCCTTGCTCTTATATTTTGTAATAGATTCAGAAAATGAGATAGATTAGAGAGGTGAATACTACTACTACTACTACTACTACTACTACTACTACTAATACTAATAATAATAATAATAATAATAATAATAACAATAATAATGGACATTCTTGTTACTCAGGCTTTCCAAAGATTTTTAAATGATAAACTCTAAGTCAAATACAATTTACATATAGCCTTGGAAGACATATACATATATAGATATAGATAGATATGGATATATATGCACACATTCACATGTATGTATGTGTGTACACATATATAGTGTATCTGTGTGCATGCATATATAGTCATGTGTGTGTGTATGTTTACACACGCAGACAGGACCAGGACCGAGTAGCTTTCTGGATTTGAACCAACTTAGTCTCTCTGTGGATGAATGAATAGCATGAGACACTATGCTTTCTTATTTGCTACATTTCCTTTAGTATCATTCTAAGCTTATCAATTATTTGATTCAAAAATGATGACCAGCTTTAAATATTTTCATCATCATTCAACAAGATCGAAGTACCTACCTTTCGTATGACCAAAATAAATATTCATGTATAGGTTTAATTTAAATTTAGAATAAATAAATGTAAAAGAATGTATAGAGTCATCCTGACAATTTCTATTCCTGATGAGATATAAATTATCAACTTATTCCTACCTTGTCTTTAGCATCATTGTTTTCGTTTCTTAGATCAACTCAATTGTCTTTTGCTGTTTAGTATTATAATCCCAAAGAGAGGTGAGAAAACCACATTACTGCTGTTTCATTTCAACTTCATGATTGTTCTGGACGTAAAATACCACCTCAAGCTTAATCCTAGGTTAGATTCAGCTCTTTCTCCCCACCCCCAGAATCTATTCTGCTTCAGGTGAAGTTAAAAAAAAAAAAAAAGCAGGTGCAGCAATCATGATCTCAGACAAAGCAACAGCAAAACCAAACCAAATTAAAAGGAATAATCAGGGAAACTACATCTTGCTAAAAAGCACCATAGACAATGATGTATATCAATACTAAATATATGCACCAAATGTAATAGCATCTAAGTTCTTAAAGGAAAAGTTAAATGAACCAAAAGAGGAAATTGTAAAGCTATATGAGTAGAGCACTTGAACTTTCTGCCCTAAGAGCTAGATAATTTTAAACATAAAATAAATATAAAAGAAGTCAAGGATAGGAAGACTTTTACTAAAGTTAGATACACTTTGGGAGAAAATTGAAAGGGCACAGAAATGAGTATACCTTCTTTTGTCTCAGAAGTACATGGATCCATCATAAAAAATGATCATGCATTGCAGCAAAAAAAACCTCACAACCAGAAAGCAGAAATATTAAATGTACTTTTCCAGGTCTTAATGAAATAAACGTTACATTTAACAGAGTCTTGTGGAAGCATAGACTAAAAGTAAATTGGAAATGAGTCTGAGGTCAAAGAACAAATCACAGAAAAAAGTCAATAATTTCATTAGGATGGCAGCAAAGAGAAAACATTCAAAAATTTGTGGGATGTGGCCCAAGCAGTACTTAGAGAAAACTGTTTATGATTACAAGTCATTCCCCAGTTGATAGTCAAAGAATATGAATAACTTTTCAGACAAAGAAATCAAAGTTATCTATAATCATATTAAAAATGCTCTAAATCAGTATTGATTAGAGAAATGCAAATTAAAATAACTCTGAGATAGCACTTCATATCTATCAGATTGATTAATATGACAGAAAAGAAAAATATAAATGTTGGAGGAGATGCGGGAAAATTGGGGCACTAATATATTGTTGGTGGCGTGAACTGATGCAACCATTGTGGAGAGCAATTTGGAACTATGCACAAAAGGCTATAACATTGTAATTTCCCTTTGACCCAGCAACATCACTACTACATCTGTATCCCAAAGAGATTTTAAAAAAGAAAAAGAGTATATTCATAGAAGAATATTTGTAGCATCCCTTTTTGTTTTAGCAAAGAATTATAAATTGAAAGGATGTCTGTCAATTGGGGAATGGCTGAACAAGCCATGGTATATTATCATAATGGAATAGTATTGTATTATAAAAATGGTGAGTAAGATGATTTCAGAAAAACCTGGAAAAATTTATATGAATTTATGTAAAGTGAAAGGAAAAGAACCAGGAAGAGCATTGTATAGAGAACCAGTAATATTGTGTGCTGATCAACCACGAATGACATAGCTATTCTCAGCAATACAATCCAAGGAAAAAATCCAAGACACTTCCAAAGGAGCCATACTGAAAAAAAAAAAAATCCTCTCTTCTTCTAGAGAAAGAACTGATGAAGTCTGAATGCAGATTACAACATGATATTTTTTTCACTATCTTTAATTTTATAGGGTTTTTTTTAGGTCTTTTCTTTCACAACATAACTGATATGAAAATGTTTTGCCTGAATGCACATGTATAATCTATACCAAAATACCAATTTGCTTACTGTCTCAGGAATAGGAGAGGGACATATGGTGAGAAGGGGATAATCTCAAGCTCAAAATTAAAAAAAAAATTTAAAATTGTTTTTACATATGATTAGGAAAAAATGAAATATTATTTATTAAAATATTTATTCATGTGCCAGACTCCAGTCTAGGTACAAAGATAGAGATACAAAGGTAACACAAAAAGAAAACAGAAATAAATACCACAGATATTTCTTAAGCTTCTATTCTATACTTCTAAAGTTCATGAAGGTCCCATTGTATTTTGGAAATAAAAAGTGATTTATAATTATCTTGATAAAATTGTTGAATTAATTCATTGTTTTCATTCTCTACAAACATACGCATATCTTTCTTCTAAACATTTATAATACTAGAGATGTTAGGAATAAAATTAGTTTACTCCTTCATTTTACTAGTGATTTTTAACTGGGGCAAAAGAAGTGAAGCAACTTACTAGAGTTCAGACAGCTAGTTGGCAAAACTTATCTGAGACTATGTTTTTCTGTTTTCCTTCTAGTAAATCACTATTCCTCAGGCCTCACAATATCTTTTGCAGTATTCATTTCCTGGGTATGATTTTTTTTTTCATAGATAATGCAAAGGCTAACTTCAGGTTGATACTAATGAGAAGGGGAAAAAAAATGAACCTTGAGTCAGAAGATACAGATTTAGCTCTGTCTTTTGTTTAGCTGTGTAACTTTGCACAGTTCCCTTCTCTGGATTTCAGTTTCCTAATCTGTAAAATGAGTAGGGTAGAATACATTATCTCTAATACATTATCTATAAAATACACTGCATTTTATACTTCTATCATCTTAGTGTCTTTCCTATTTGTCATAAATTCTGAATTAGTAGACTAACAAAATATTACCTTCCCAACTAATCCATTTCTGTCATTTGTATTTTGCACCATTCAGTTAGCTAGGTAAGAAGGCTTTGAGTTTGTTCCTTGCCATTTTCTCATCCTCTGAATATAGTTGCATGTAGCTTTGTTATTGCCTGCTTCTGTCCTTAGTTTGTACTCATTTCTTTCTCCCTATTCCAACTACTATTACTCTAGACCTGGACTTTTTCACCTTGCTTTTGATTAACAGTGACATTCTCCAAACAGGGCTCCCTACTTCTAGTCCCTCCATCCTCCCAATGAGACTGACAATCCAATGTTCTATAAATATCACATTCTTTATGTCACTACTTTGATCAAGGACTTTTCATGAATGTAAAAGTATCAGTGCTTAAATACAAATGTACCTCTTTGGTTGTCATGACTGTTTCAGCCCTGTACTCTTTATTTCACATCCTACCACACACTCTGTGCTCTAATCAAGTTGGTCTATTTACTGCCAAACGTGTGTCATGTTCATTTCTTCCTTTGCTCACATTGGTCCCATTATTTTACATGTCCAAGTGGCCACCCTTCTACTGTTTGCAATCTGAATGCTTATCCATCCTAGTCCAGCTACAGCCACACTTCCATGAAATGGTTATAGCCTCTTTCCTCCCACGCCATGGAACTTTTCCTTCTCTGAACTACTTTTGTTCTTAAAATTTGGATCATATAGCTCAAAGATTAATTATATACTACTTTGTATTATTCTTTATTTTGTGTGCACATGGTGGGTGTGTGTGGGTGTATATGTGTGTGTATGTGTGTGTGTATCTTTTTCCCCCAGAATAGATTGTAAACTTGTTGAGGGCAAGTACTATTTCTTATCCTTCTCTATACCCCATAGAGCCTAGTGTAATACGGGTCCTGGGTGAATAGTATTAATCAGTTGATTTATTCTGAAAACTTTGGTGAAATTTTAAATTCAACCCAAAAGCTTCCAAATTCAACCTTGGCAAGCTATGGAGGCTAACTTTAAAGCTATCATTTTAGGTGCTCACAAAATGGTTTGGTATTTTACTTTTTTTCCTCTCAGCATTGTAACATAATAAGGGCACTCTATATTATTTCACTAAATGTACTCAAGAAATTATTTCTCCCAGCTTGATAGAATTGGGGTTTCTTAAAGACTGAAGAGACAGAATTTGGTCCTAAAGGACCAGCCTTAATTATCCAACAATTCTTTGGTCTGAATATGTATGCCTTAGGAAGAAATGAGAGCTGCAGCAAAGGGAAAACTAGGTTGTTGATTGCAACCTGGTCAATAGCAACTCTTTTCTGGCAGACACTAACTTGCATCCCAGTTCTTTAGAATTTATAATAGATTGAATGAGACTCAGATATGGGACATAATGTAAGCACTCCAACCATGAAAAAAAATTACTAAGGAAACACATTAGCAAGCGTGGTGAGGAGAATGTTTATTCCATTAAAACAAACCTGTCTTTTAAAATTTAAAATCAATAACAATAATTAATTCACTGATATAGAAAAATAACCAGCATTTATACAGCCCTTTAAAGATTGAAAAGTTCTTTACAATTAGTATTTCATTGCTATATCCCCAATTTATAGATGAGGAAACAGACAGAACAGGTTAAGTGATTTGCTTAGGATCACACAGTATGTGTTTTAGGCTGAATTTGTTTGAGGCTGAATTTGAACTCAGAACTTTTTAACTGCAAGTCCAACACTCCATCCTAGCTTCCTCATTATAATGGCTAATTACAAATGATTCAATATGCTCATTAAACTGTGGTCAATAATGTTTTTTTAATGAACAGTGCTTTGCTAATTTCTGGTAACATACATGTTTAGAAGATCATTTTATTTTTCTCATGTTTAATGTTTGACAATTTAGATTATAATCAATATTACATAAAACAGATGTCATTAATTTAAATTGACCTAACCTCAAGTAAATCTGATTTTATGATATTTCTCTGAATCAGGCAATTCTTAATTAAATTCTGCTTATTTTATTAAGCCTTCCTTAAGGACCTCAGTCACAGTGACCTCACCTGTTTTGGCATTCTACTATCATATACTATCTATATCCTTCAGTTGGCCTTTATCTTACTCTACGTTATTTTGTTGTTTAACTTTGATTTTGAGTGTGTGTGTATGCATGCACTAGTATATATCTTACCTCCACAAATTTATTGTAAAGTTTTTAAGGACCAGATGATGAGTTTTACCTTTTGGTATTTGCCAAAACTCTCAGTGTAGGGTCTTTCATATATCGTGGTCAATACATTCCTGATGACAGATTCATCAATTAATGTAGTATATAAGAATCATCTTGATCCAATAATTAAAGGTATCTTTCCGTCTTCAGCATTTTCACTTTACATATACATTTTTAAAAATTATTCTGACCCAAAACATAGTTGAATGCTTCTGCTTTCTAAGAACATTAAAAAGAATTTCACAAATAAATGTAATATATACATTTATATATATACATATATAATGCAATATAATATAATGTAATAGATGTATAGATGTATATATGTAGACATATATGTTTTCCCCTCTTCTTTGAGAAAGTAGTGGTTGAATGGTCTGAGTAATCAAATGCTAACACATGTAGAGCATGATTTTGACTTTGGCTCCCAAGGCTACTGTGAGTAAGTCACTTGACCTTGGGTTTCAGTTTTCTCATCTGTAAAATTGGGATAGAAACACTCAACCTGCCCACAGGAAATGTGAAGATTTCAGAAAGTTAATGTTTTATAAAATGCTTTGAATGTGAACAGGCTTGAGGAAATACTAAAAACAAGTATATTACCTTTACACATCACTGATTCTTCCCTTATCAACCACACCCCAAGACAGTCATGGATTTCTGTACTGCGACTGACAAACTTGTAAAGTGTGCAATAAAAACTGACACAGAAGCCTCATAATAAGGTACAAAAGTTCAATTTGTATTTGAATCAAAGAACTTGAAGGGAAACTTGGGAGGTCAGCTGGTCTATCTTTTTGTGTCTAGGTAGAAATAAAACCAATTGACAAATAAAGGTTTAAACTATTTTTACAGGTCCAAGGACCATTCTACTTCTACCTTCTGTCACCTAGGCAAGTATTATATAAAATCATCACTGCCTAAGTCAAACAATTAATTAGATTCAGACTAAGAAAATAGGTTATTTTAGTAATCTGATAGATTGACATCATATTTACAAAACCACAGAAGCTAATAATAAAATGATGATGATGATGATAGCATTTAGATAATACTTTTAAAGTTTTCAAAATGCTTTACAAATAGTCTTATTTTATCTTAACAAGAACCTTGTCAAACAGTTCTTATCCTTATTCCTACAGCCTGAAAACCAAGTATATTACATTTTAACCTTGCCCAAAGGTTATCTAGTATGCCTAAAGGGACTCAAAGGGGCATCCAATCTATCAGTTATTTGTTTCAGCCCCAAATCATGGTGTTCCTCTGATTTTTGAGGTTTCTTCCAACCCAATTTCATTTCACCACTTGGCTTAACTTTTTCCCAAAAGATATGTATTTCAAAGATAGAGCAACAATAAATAAATATACATTCCTCACTAATTCTTTACCTTTTCAGTCTCTGGTGAGAACGGTATTAGGTACACAGTTTAGTTCAATTTCTGTATTGCATAATCCCACCAAATCCCAAGACCAAAATTCCTTTTGGCTTGTGTCTTTAGTACTTTGAGCTTCTCAAAATTTTTCTGTTGCCCTGGATACAACATCCGTCTTGGAATCCTAGCTCCAAGGTTTGCATGATTCAATTCAGGGTCAGGGAATTTCGATACCTGTGCTTAGAACTGAAAACAAACACAAAGAAAACCTCAAGCACAATTTTCAAAGCCGCAGTGTAAAGGGGTGGGGAGGGGGGAAGAGGAAAATAGCCCCTGTCTACTCATGAGTTTAGTTCATAGTGCCTATGGTGTGAGTGAACAGTATCTTTTCTCTTTCTGGAAGTCATGGGAAAAAAGAGAACATTTCTATCTGTTCATTTTAAAGAAATAGCTTGTTTCACAGACAATTTTTAGAGAGAGAAATTAAAACTTTTTCTAATTATATGAAAAATGTCCTAAATCATTTATAAGAATAATGCAAATTAAAACAACTCTGAGCCCCTTCACACTTATCAGATCAGTTAACAGGACCAATCAAGGTTCCAATTTGTTCTCCAGAATGGTTGGATCAGTTTACAATGCCACCAAGAATACATTAGTGTTCTAATTTTCCCACATCTTCAACATTTATCAATGCAACATTTTTTGTGGGGGCACAGAATTGGAAATTGAGGGGATGTCTATCAATTGGGGAATGACTGAATAAGTTGTATTGAAAGTAATGGAATACTATTATGCTATAAGAAATGATGATCAGGTAGATTTCAGAAAAACCTAGAAAAACTTACATGAACTGATGCTGAGAGGAGTGAGCATAACTAGGAGAACATTTTACACACTAACAGTAACACTGTGCTATGATATTAACTATGTTATGCTATTAACTATGACAGACTTAGCTTTTCTCAGCATTACAATGATCCAAGACAATTCCAAGAGATCCATGGTGGAAAATGCTAACAACATCCAGAGAGAGAACAATGGAGTCTGAATATGGAACAAAGTATATTATTTTCACTTAAAAATATTCTCATGTCTTTTCCTTTTGTTCTGATTCTTCTTTCACAACATGACTAACATGGAAATATGTTTAACATGATCATACATGTATAACATATATCAGATTGTTATCTTGGGGAGGAGAGAGGGGAGGAAAGCAGGGAGAAAAATTTGCAAATCAAAATTTTACAAAATTGAATGTTGAAAACTATCTTTACTTGTGATTAGGAAAAATACTATTAAGAAAAAAAATAAAAATTAAACATAAAAAATAGCCTTTTCAGATATATAGTCAGTCAAAGGAGACTATGGACAACCATGTGATTTGGGAACTCAGGATAGCTTCTCTCAGAACCAGGGTATCTCCACATTAGGTGATCTGGACATGAGCAACAATGCCCCCATCATGCCTAGGATATAGCCACTATTATTATCATCTGCATTTTTAAAAATGAGGAAACTTGGTCATACAAAAATTGCATTTGGGCTTTCCTTCCTGACTGCAGGTTCAGCATTCTATCTTCTATGCCACCTAGCAGCCTAATAATAAATGCTTATTGATTGATTAATTGATTCATTCATTCATTCACTAGTTTCCATTTTTGTAACAGAAAATACCTAGCAGATTCTTACATTTAGTACATATTTTAAAAAAAATCTTTATTTGTAAGTGAACATGAACAGGTTTAACAGAATCCCTTATAAGCAATTCAAATTATTTAAAATCAGCTCTGCACAAGATAAGGGACAATACAAAAAAGACACATTACTATCCTTGTCCTTAAGGACCTTATTTTGGTGGTGTGAATATTAAAATTTACAAATGCAAAAATCAAGGCTCTAAAAAATTAAGCCCACTACACACAGGTAGGAGGAGTCAGGTTGGAGGTCCTCACCTTTTTACTTGCCTTCTTACTTACCTTACAAGTTATATAATCTCTCTATTGCTATTGCTGTCTGAATGGAGAGTTACTGAAAATTTTTTGAATAGTGGATAGTCAGAGCTGAAGAAGAGTATGCTAGCTACTATAAGGATGGATTAGTTGGGGGTGGGGAAGATTCAAGAGGCAGGAGACCCATGGGGAATTTATTACAATAATTTAGCAAAAGGTAATGAGAACCTCAATCATACAGGTTGAAGTGAAAAATTAAAAGAAGAGACAAAAAAGTCATAATAGTGAAAATAGAATATAATTCCATGATTGAATGCTAAACCAGACATGTGTGGGCTGGTGGGCATGAAGTAAAGGAAAAGGAAAAATCAAAGATAACCCTGAGACTTGGATTTCTAGTCTCTGGAAAAGTGACAGTGCCAACAGTATTAATAGTTATCATAGTTATTTTTAGCACATATTGAATTTAAGGATTATAGGTGACATGCAGCTGGAGAAATCTAATAGGCTAAAAAAGAATATCTCTGGTTTTTATCTTCTAGGGAGAAGGGCAGTGTTGGGGGCGGGGGTTGAAGGGTTATGTAGTTTGGGTGTGGCTTAGCTAGCTTGCTGTGTCATATAAGGTAATAAATGTAATCCGAGCCTGTGATTGGATGAGGGATGGTGATAAAAGACCTGAATGCGAAAGCGTCCCTCCTTTTTGAGATGTGACCTTACAAGAATAAACCACCCCTTGAATCTCGCCTTCTGTCTGACTCATTCTTCCTGTTGGAAGCCGGTGATCACCGAAGACCTGAAGGGTAAGTGAGGGTTGTAGGGCTAGTCAAACATATGTCCCTGAGCTTGTGGCAGCAGTAGAGCCCCGGACAGGGCAGAACTATGTTACCTGGATGGGCTTAGCTCCTTAGGTGATCCTAGCATATGATACAGAATATTGATCTTCAAACTTTTTTAGCCTATGAAATATTGCTTTCATAATGGGAAAGATGTAAAGATATTCAGTAGAACTGATGTTCATTAGTATATTTATCACTAGATTGAATACTTAAAACTTGCATAATTAATTCTGTAACATCATTTAAAAGTTGTTAACCTGTGCAAATGTTGAAGTATCCTGATTTAGATAAGGTTCATATAGATGTAATTTTTTTTTTCTTAAAGGAATAACTTTTCATGTGATTTCATTGTTGTTGTTCATATTCACTTTTTTAGTTCCTAGGAATTTTGAGAAATAAAATGTTGCAGCTATGCAATAAAACACTACAGTAGAAAACAAAAAAAACAAAAAAAAATTAAGCGCCTTAAAAGAAGAACTGTGAGCTCAATGGAATTCTTGTTCTGGATTACCAATAATAATAAAAAAAAACCAAAACCACAAAACAAAAGAGCTCTGAGATTTTACCTGACACCCAGCAAATTAACACATGACAAAAAATGGGAACGATCAGTGTTAGAAGGGTTGAGAAGAATAGCACACTGAAACACCATGTTTCTGTGACTGTTTAACCATCCTGAAAGGAGCTTGGAATTATGCTAATAAAAGTAAATAAAATGTTCATCTTTTCTGAGGCAGGGATTATAACTTATCAACCTTGGTGACATTAAAGATAAAAACACAAGTTCTGTATACACAAAAATATTCATAGATGTACTTCTTGTGTGTGCAAAAACAGGAAGCAAATAGTTGCTTAAACATCAAGAGGACTAAATAAATTGTGATGCATGAATGAAAGAAATAGTATCATGTCATAGGAAGTACTGAATATGAAGCACAGGAAGATGTATGAACTGATGCAGACTAAATGAAAGTGAAGAAATTATATATTATACATATGCATATATATATATTTCATACATATATATGTATGCATTTGTATATGTATTTACATACATAGAATGTCTAAAACAATATAAGTGGGGAAAAAAGAAATAAAATAAATATTTTACTGTGAAATTCTCATGACAATTTTGTCCTCAATGAAGAGAATTTTTATTTTTACATTTTCAGAAAGAGGAAACTATATGTATTGAATATCTCGTATACTTTCAGACTTGCTTGAAGAGTTGATTAGTGTCATTTAAGTGTATTTTCTCTCTCTTTTTTAAAATAATAGATGACTTTGCATAGAGGCAAAGGGAAGGATATGCTTAGACATGAAAGTGATATAAAAATAAAAGATATCACATTTTTCAAAGAAAAAATTAAATTAATATTTCCTTTTTATTCTTTTTTCCCCCTTGGTGTATGTATATGTGGAGGGAAAGAACTGGGAGGGGGATCTATAATTTCATTGATTAACAGAAATCTCAGGAAGAAAACTGCTTCTGAGGAAGAGCCATGATGGTGTAGTAAAAGCAGGGACTTGTTTGAATTCACCCCCAAACCACCCAAATACCTGTAAAAATCACTCTAAACAAATTCTAGATCATTATAACCCACAAAATGATAGAATGAAACACATCACCAGTCCAACAGCCTGGAAGACTGACAGGAAGGGTATATACCACACTGGACTGGGAACAGAGTACAGTCTAGCATGGGTTGTACTGGGCTAGATGAGGTTGTAGCAGGCCTCAGGGGACAGCTGGCAGCTGTGGCAGTTTTCAGACTTATCCACCCACAAACACGAAGAACAGCATGGAAGGTTGATGGGGGAACTCTGTGGCACCTGGATGAAAGAGGAGCACATAGTCTGGTCCCAGACCTGGGGCTACAGAGGTGGCTGAGATGGGGTGGTGGCAGCAGCAAAAGCAGCAGCACCACCAGCTGCTTCTGGTGCTCTGGGCTCCCAGACAGTGGAAGATCCAGAAACTGATACAAAACCCCAGAAGCCTGGGACAGTATACCCATACCCACCCCTACCATACCCATCCCTACAGTACACCCCCATGCCCATTGGAAGCAGAACTCTGCCTTGACAGGGAGTTAGAATGTCAAGTATTTGGCTGGGAAGATGAATAAACAGTGTAAAAAAAAGTCAGACTTATAGAATCTTACTTTTGTGACAAAGAAGAACAAAATATAAAACCAGAAGAAGACAAGAAAGTCAAAGATTCTACACCAAAATCCTCCAAGAAGGGTGGCTAGGTGGCACAGTGAATAGAGCACTGACCTTGGAGTCAGAAGGACCTGAATTCAAATCAAACCTCAGATACTTGACACCCTTACTAGCTGTGTGACCTTGGGCAAGTCACTTAACCCCAATTGCCCTGCCTTCCCCCCTCCAAAAAAGCAAAATAAAATAAAATAAAATCCTCCAGGAAAAAGATGAATTAGTCACAGATCATGGAAGATCTCGAAAAGAAGTTTGAAAATCAAGTAAGAAAATCAGAGGAAAAATTTACAAGAGAAATGAGAGTGATGCAAGAAGATCAAGAAAAACAAGACAACAGCTTGCTAAAGGAGACCTCCAAAAATACTGAGGAAAATCACACCTTAAAAAATAGAATAATGGCAAAAGAGTTTCAAAAAGCCAATGAGAAGAAGAATGTCTTAAAAAGCAGAAGTGTACAAATGGAAAAGAATGTCTGAAAACTCACTGAAGAAAATAATTCCTTCAAAATAAGGATGGAGCAAATGGAAGCTAATGACTTTGTGAGAAATCAAGAAATTATAAAACAGAACCAAAAGAATAAAAAAGTAGATGACAATGTGAAATATCTCATTGGAAAAACCACTAACATGGAAAATAGATCCAGGAGAGATAATGTAAAAATTATTGGACTATCTGGAAGTCAGAAAAAGAACCTAGACATCATCTTTCAAGAAATTACCACGTAAAATCACCCTGATATTCTAGAACCAGAAGGTAAAATAGAAACTGTAAGATAAGAAGGGGGAATGATAGGAAAGAGAACAGATCAGGGGAGGGAGTAATAAGATGCAAACACTTCTTTGAAAAGGGACAGGATCAAAGGAGAAAATAGAATAAGTGGGGATGGGGGCAGGATAGGATGGAGGGAAATATAGTTAGTCTTTCACAACATTACTGTTATGGAAGTGTTTTGCATAACTACACATGTATAACCTATATTGAATTGCTTGCCTTCTCAATGAGGGTGGGTGTGAAGGGAAGAAAGGAGAGAATTTGTATGTGAAAGTTTTAAAAACAAATGTAAAAAATTATTTTTACACACAACTGGGAAATAAGATATACAGGCAATGGGGTAGAAAAATCTATCTTGTCCTACAAGAAAGTAAGGGGTAAGGCAGTGGTTTTCAACCTTCCTAATGCTGTAACCTTTTAATACAGTTCCTCATGATGTAGTTACCCCCAACCATAAAATTATTTTTGTTGCTACTTCGTAACTGTAATTTTGCTACTGTTATGAATTGCAATGTAAATATCTGATATACAGGATGTATTTTCATTGTTACAAATTGAACATAACCCACAGGTCGAGAACTGCTAAGGTAAGGGCATAAGAAGGGAGGCATGATAGAAGGGAGGGGAGACTAGGGGAAGGGGCAATCAGAATGTACACCATCTTGGGATGGTGAGGAGTGGAGAGATAGGGAGAAAATTCAAAACTCAAAATCTTGTGGAAATGAATATTGAAAACTAAAAATAAATATATTTTTTAAAAGAATACTGCTGGGGCAGCTAGGTGGTACAGTGAACAGAGTACTGACCCTGGAGTCAGGAGGACCTGTGTTCAAATCTGGCTTCAGACATTTAACACAAAAACTAGCCATGTGACCTTGGGCAAGTCACTTAGCCCCAATTGCCATGCTTCCTCAACCCCTCCAAAAAACAGCAAAAAACAAAAACAAATAAAAGAATACTGTTTCATCAAATGCAGATCAAAGTCTTATTTGTAATTTATTGTCTTAGAGAATTTCTTGGAGCACTGAAAGATTGGTAGTCACCTAGCTGCTATAGTATGTGAGAGAAAGGGCTAGAAACCAAATCTATTTGATGTTAAGACTATTGCTCTATCCATTGCTGCATGTTGACTTTCATTTATTTCAAGTATATACAGCATGGTGAGCAGAAGACTGACTTGTGGGAAAAAAAAATAAGTTCATTTCCTGCCTCTAATAGAGTTTCTGCCTCTGACTTTCTCATGATTATGGGCAAGGAAGTCACTTTACTATTCAGTGAGTTACCCATCTGCACTAAGGAAAGGAGTTTCCACACTGGAGATTTCTGGGGGGAAAAAAGAAATAAAAGGTCTGGATAAAGGTGAAAAAGTATTTTAAATAGCAATTCTCTTCAGAGAGGGAATATAACTCGGGCTTTAACAATGTGGGTGGGGCCTGGAGAATGCTCTTATTCTCTTTGGGAAAAGAGAGTTTAAAGCTTTGAAGCTTCATGAATTACAAAAGAAAATGTCCTCTTGTTGGTTATTTAAGAATTTAGCACTCTACATTTCAGAAACTCAGTGCTATGGCATCCTAAATATCTTGGATATTTGATTTAGGCAGTACAGCTGATAGGTTCCTTAAAGAAAGGTTAGTTTAACTGACAATAATGGCGAGTCACTAGTTGAGATACTAGCAAGAAAAGGTGGTGTTGAAGCTGTATTAAATGGAATTTAAATACTGCTTTTATCTTCAACTTCACCTCT
This sequence comes from Pseudochirops corinnae, assembly GCA_028646515.1. Classification (NCBI taxonomy): domain Eukaryota; kingdom Metazoa; phylum Chordata; class Mammalia; order Diprotodontia; family Pseudocheiridae; genus Pseudochirops; species Pseudochirops corinnae. Next base: position 23,753 of record JAQQSV010001066.1, read on the forward strand.
GTGAAGATTTAGCCAAATTAGGAGAAAAAGAACAGGGACAACAGCTATTAAAAGTTCTGATCTAAAAGCCAACCAACTATCTCCTGTAACTCCTTGTTGTCTCATTTTGTACTTGCACATTGTTCATGCTAATATTGCCACAAAATTGTATTCATAGGTGTTTGGTTTATAAGGAAATTTACAACTCAATTGTTTGGTATTCCATTTTATTAAAAAAGGGGCCAGCCAAGTAATTTCATTCTAAAGTTAATGTAAATTTCAAGCATGTAGTGCCACCTGTTGTGAATTTTTTCCCTCTGCATATTTAGTTTCCTATTGATAGTTTTTGTCTAATACTTAGCTTTTTAAGCAATGTGGTGGAGCTATATTGGGGGAAAAAAAAACACCTGTATTACAAGAAATATTTTTTTTATATTTTTCAGTTTGAAAATGCATAGCCATTTTTTCTCTTATTTTCCTTTTGTTTCTATTCAATGAAAAACTCTGACCTTCATTCTGACTACCCTATATATACCCAAAGTTCCCAATGAATAGTGATAAAGAATCATAAAATTTTCAATTTAGAAAGGACATCAGGGGTCATCCACTCTACTCTGGAAGTTATTGGTGATAAATAAATCACTCTTATTTCATAATACAGGCCATTCGATTTTTGAATCTCTCTAATTCATAGGAAATTTATCCCTATGTGAAGCTGAAATCTACTTCCAGGTAACTTCTGTCCATTGGTACTAGTTTTGTACTATGGAGCCAAGAGGACTAAATCTAACACCTCCTCTACATGAAGGCATATTAATATATGTACACAGTTTCTCTCTTCCTCCTCCAAGTCTTCTTTATTATAGGTAAATAATCTGTATTTTTCAATTGATTCATATATAGAATATTTTAATTGCACCTGCAATCCTGACCATCATTCTCTGGGTGTTCTTCAGTTTGTGAATGCTCTTCCTAAAATATCGTGCCCATAACTAGACTAAATGCTGGTTTTGTTGCCTGAGGAGGGCAAAACATAGTCAATGAAATGAAGGGATATGGGTATAAATTATATGTCTAACATTTGCTATCTGTGTGAAGTTGGGTAAATCAATCAACTTCTATTCCTTAGTTTCCTCATCTGTAAAATAATGGAGTTTGCTTACATGGCCTCTGAGGTCCCTTTCACCTCTAATCTGCATTCCTATGCTTCTACTTCCCTCCTTCTATAATGCCCCTTTGGTCACCAGACCCCAAAGAGGAAGCTTTGATTAAAAAAAAAAAAAGAGAGAGAGAATTTCAAGTAGTATCCTAGCAATGAAAAAAGAACAGTCATTCAAATCAGTATAAAATTCACAGTATTTACCAAATTTGAGACACAAATCATCACAGGTCAATTTTCCAAGTGATATATTTTCTTTAATTTTAGATCAGATTGATTGTATTGTCAGAAACATTCATAATATCCTCAGGTATTCAGAATACAAACATATACATGCAAAAAAAACCCTAACTTCCTATCTGCTCTATTGGGAGAGAAGATGTGTTAACAGAGAAATACTTCCCACGTGCAGAAAAGACTCTAGTCTTTGCACCAACTTAGCAATACTGCTTCACCACTATCCATGACATTATTGTGAATCTTTTTCTTTCTTTTTGTACTTAGTTACTCTAATGCCTAGAATTTATAAGACCCAATCTAGGGATTAATAACAATTATATCCATTTCTCTCCCTGCTTAATAAATCACAGTTACCACTTCAACAGGACTACTAAGAAGTTTCCTGAATCTTAAGTTTGGATTCATCACTTTGCTAACATAATATTATTAATGTAGCTTAAAACTGCATTAGGCACATGGTGGAGGGGGTGCCATATCACCCTGTTGATTAATATTGGGTTTAAAGTCAACTAAAATTTCCCAGGTCTTTTCCACATATTGTTCTGACTACTCACATTTCCTGTTTTTTGTACAATTAATTTTGTAAACTGAAAAGCAGAACTCTTTGTTCCCTCAGTGGAGAACTAAACCAATAATAAACTCATTTTTATCACTTATTAGATTCAGCTTCTCATTCTTTCATTTCAATAGCTTACCAGATTCTCAATATCATCCATAATATGAGCTGATACTTCCAAATTTGTGTTATTTATAAATCTGAAAAGCATGACATCTTAGCCTTCATCCAAACTATTGTTAAAGGTGTTGAACAAATGGGGGCTGAGTAACAGAGCCCTAAGGCTTTCACTAGAGACCTCCTACAAATTGAATTGTATAAGCTGTTGAGGAAATTAAAAATACAAAAAATTATAAAAAGAAATGTTTCAAAGCAAGCTCAAAGAATCATACAGTAGAAAAACATGGAAATAATTATGTAAATTGACCCCTTTCTAAAATCTTGTATAATTTCTTGATTTACCTACTGTGCAATATCAGTAACACATGACCATAAGTAAAATCACCCCCCAGAATCCATGCCCTTCAAGAACAGAGATAGATACAATTTAGAGGGAATATGGTATTATAGAATAGTGCTGCATCTGCATCAGGAGACTTTGGCTTTGAACCTTGTCTCTGCCACTTACCACCACTTATTGAACAATTAGCTTTTATTTTTCTGAGTCTCAATTTCCTTATCTGAAAAATGGAGAGACAGAATTTGAAGAAAATAATCTCAAGTTCCTTCCAGCTGTAAATCCATGAGCTTATTAAAATAAGCCTATGTATAATTTATTTGTATAGCAGGAAGCAATAAAAAAATTATACCAAACATATTCATAAGATGAAGGAAAAGATGGGACACAGCAGCATCAGAGGAGAAATTTTACTGTTCCTTTGAGCCAATGGCAATTTGCCCTTCATTACCTGTAGACCCTGAATACCTGTAGAACCTGTAAATCATTTTGCTTTCCAGACCAAAATGATGGGCTTGAAAATCTCTAGCAATCTATGATTTCTGATATGATTCATTATATACACTGTAAATTTTTCCTTAGGACAGGATTACCAACAGTTGACTTTCCTCCATTGTTATGTGGTCTCAGACCATCACTGATTATGAGCTGTACAGTCAAATATGTGATTTTTTGTGTCATACACATATATACAAGCATACATACATATATTTTATACACATTGATGAATACATATATAAGTATACATATATATGTACTAAATATGAGTGTATTTGAACATGATTTCAGTTCTCATTTGAATTTAGACATATTTAGGCCAAGAATTAAGTAAGCCCATTTAATTCCTACCTCAGGCCCTCATTAGCTCTGTGACCCTCTGAAACTGACTGAGTCAGACCCAGTTTCCTCATGTTTAAAAAGAAGCCAATGGTGTCTCAGACAATTTTTTTTTGTAATGATTAAATGAAAAAAACGTAAAGTCTTTTTTGTAAGCCTTAAGGTGCTATATAAATGTTCACTATAATTACAATTATAATATTTATTGTGGTTTGTTTTGTTGTTATTAATCCCCTTAACAGAAGAAAAAGCCTCCTAACGGGGTGATGATTTTCTTATTTCCTTATTACTCCAACTAATCTCCCTTAATAGACCCACTCTGCTGCAATCTCTGCTGTCTTGTACTTACTGAAAACACTAATTTATTATTATTCAACCCTCTTTGGGGTCTCATTCTTCAGCCTATTTTGAATCCAACTATGTAGAACACCACCCATCCCACATATTTTCATTTTGTTCACAAGGATATCATGAGAGACAGTCTCAAATAATAATAGTTAGGATGAACATAGTACTTTAAAGTTTGTAAAGTGCTTTACAAATATCACTTCCTTTGATACAACCCTGTAAGGTAGGTATGAGTATTATACCCATTTGACATTTGCAGAAATTAAAGCAGACAGAAGTTAAGTGAGGGATTCAAAATCAGCATTTCTTGACTTTACATCCAAGACCCCGTACCACCTCATTGTCAATCCCTTGCTCAAGTCCAAGTGGATTAATTTTTCAGAATTGCCCTTATAGATCAGCCTAGATAAAAAAAGAAATGAAATTATTCTTGTGCTGGGTTAATGGTAGAAATCCCTTACTTTCTTTTGAAGTCTCACAAACCATTCCTTTAGAAATTCTTTTTAGAATTTTGACAGAAATTGACATCAAACTATTAAGCAGAATCCACGCCAACACTTTTTACCTATTTATTGGTTGTTCGTTTTGGGAAAAATTGAGATATTTGCCACAGCAATTTACTGAAATTCCTTGAGGATTATTGAAAGGTACAGTGATCATATTCACAGATTCCTCTAGGGATAAGGTTAATTCAGTGAAAGTGATTTTAACTCATTGAAGTCATGAGAATATTGTCTTACCATCTTTTCACTTATTTTTGGTTTTATAATTCATTTCCTCTCCCCCATTAGAATATGAGCTTCTTGAGAGCAGGGACTTACTTATTTTTCTTTATATATCCTTGATGCTTAGAAAAAGTGTGTTGTACTCCAGAAAGGCATAATTCATTCAATTCCTTGGTTTTTTTTGTTTTTGGTTGTTCTGTTCAATAATGAGAAACATTTATTTAGTGCCTTCTATGTGATAGTAGAGCAGCTGGGCAACTCAGTGCATAGAGTGCTGGGCCTGGAGTGAGAAAGACCCCAATTCAAATTTGACGTCAGATACTTACTAGCTGTGTGATCCTGGGCAAGACACTTAGCCCTGTTTACCTCAGTTTCTTCCTCTGTAAAATGAGGTGGAGAAGAAAATGCCAAACCACTTTGGTATCTCTGCCAAGAAGACCCTAGGGTCTTCCTTTCTTTTTTTTTTTAATTGCTCCCAACATAGTTGAAAAAATATATATACAATTTTCGTTTTACTTTCCTTAGCATTCTTTAGAAGTTTCAGATCACTGTAGTTTGGGAAACTTTAGTGTCCCTTAGATTTATTCTTATAGAACCATGACAGTCTTCTCTATACATCATTTTAGTTATGTGACCTTGCTCTCATGTTTTCTAAAATCTGGTTCAACAATGGGCTTACATCTATAAGCTCTCTTTTGTATTTTTAGTTACTTCCTCTTTTCTTCCTTATCTAAGCTAAATATGTCTAAAAGTGAGTTTCTGGTCTGTTCTGCCTTTCAAAAATGTAACTCTGCTCCCTGCTTTCTCCCTTCTGGTATTACCACTATTCTCTCAGTAATCTGTTTGAAATCTTGGCATCATCTCTAACTCTTCCTTTTATTCCCCCAATATATATCTAATGTATTCCTGAATTTATACTTTTTCACCTTCCATTCTTCACCTAATTGTACCCTTCACTACAACTAATCAGTGTTACTTACTCTAATAAGAGTTAGTCAGCATTCTGGCATAGGACATTACCTATAGGAGATACCTAATAAATAATTGAATGAAACTGAACATGCCTTTCACATCTTTCCTACTTTTTTTTCCTTTTCCTACTATATCTTTACTCTCTCTTCCAAATTTCTTTGTGAATAGTCATAATAATGATAAATAAATATTTATAAGTATTTTAAGATTTGCAAAATGATTCACAAATATTATATTATTTTATCCTTACAACCCCAGGAAATAAGTGCTATCATTATCTTCATATTATGGATTAGGAAACTGAGGGAGAGAGAGGTTAAGTGAATTGCCTGAGGGTCCCATAGCTACTATTTGTCTAAGAAGGTCTTCCTGATTCTAAGTCCAGCATCCTATCCAGTGTGCCACTTAGTGTCTAGAATAAGAATTATAGAATTTCAACAATTAGAAAGGGATTTCAGAGACCATTTAGTCTAATCCATACAAGAATAAGGATACTCTAAATAATATGCCAGACAGGCATCCACCCAGCCTTCACTTAAAGACCTCCAACTAGGGAAACAGTAACTTCTTGAAACAGCTCATTCTACTTTAAACTATCATTAAGTTCTTCCCTTAGATGAAGCAAACATTTATATCTTTGGGTTTTCTACTCATTACTTATAATTCTGCCCCAGGGAACCAAGCAGAAGATGTCTAATCCTTTGTCAACATGACAACCCTTCAAATACCTGAGGAAATTTACTGTGTTCTCCCTACATAAGTAGTTGATCTTAGGTGATTCTCAGATGGCATTGTCTCCCTTCACAAACCTGATTGCCTTTCTTTGTACACCCTCCAATATAAAACCGAGGTAATCAATTGGCCTTGAGAAATGTGACTGAAAGCCATGTCTCAAGTCCTTTCTAAACTGTGGTTCGCAGAAGTGAACACAATGCTCCAAGTGTCATCTGGCATTTCTTAGTAGTGCCTAGCATAGGGGCCGCTAGGTGGTGTAGTAAATAGAGCACTGGCCCTGGAGTCAGAAGAACCTGGGTTCAAATCCGACCTCAGACACTTAACACTTACTAGCCATGTGACCTTGGGCAAGTCACTTAACCCCAATTGCCCTGCCCTCTCCCCTCCAAAAAAATAATGCCTGGTATATAGTAGTTACTTAAAATACTGTTCTTATTGATTGACAGACTGACCACTGTAGAATAAAATAGAATTATCAACCTCCCTCATGTAACCCTAAGACTGCTTTATTTTCTTGGCTTTCTTATTGTATTGTTGAAACATATTTAACTTATTGTATTGTTGAAACATATTTAACTTACAATCCATTGAAACCAATTTTTTTTTCTTTCAAATGCTATCTAGTCATGACTTTCCCACCTTATACATATTACTTTTTAGTCAATATTTAATATTTTGCATTTATCTCTATTATATTTCATCTTTTATATTCTAGCCTATAAAATACAATACAATATGTCTATTCAAATGCCCCCTGACTCTTAGGATTGTTATGAGGAAAACCATCTGTAATCCTAAAGCACTATAGGATTGCAAAGAACCTCTTAGTAGGCGGTTGCTGAGATATCCAACCTTCAAGATCCTACTTATGTTCTTCATCCTCCATGTATTCTTTCTTAACCAACTCAGCCTAAAACAATCCTTCCTAGAATTCTTTTAAGAGATTTGATGTGTCTAATTCATTAGGTAATTAGCCAAGCACTGCTCCATAGTTTTACTTTTATTTTTGTCCTGGAACTATTATTAAAATTCACTGTTGTTTTACTTCAGGATTTTGATTTTCAAATCATCAAGTTTAATATAAACTTCTGGAATACTAAATTGTTTTATGCTTCTTATCTCTGACATGCCATCCCTTATATAATCACTTTATAAGTAAGCACTCAATGTTTGATTTCAAAGATTCAAAATAGGCCTTTCTTCAGGATCCAAAATGATAGCTTGCAATTTAACAGCTTGTCTTGATCATATTTTTATTTCAGGAAATGCAAGTTTACTCATTATGATTTTGAGGGTCGAACAGAGTGAAAAATAATATAAGTATCATTCATTGCCTTCATCCAGTAACTCAGCAATGAATTATTTCACTGCCTACATTGACTCAAAGAATCTCGAAGTGGGAAGGGATTAGAGAGTGTAACCAAGTCAAATCATCTCTGAAACTTGAATCTATTTCTACTGTAAGATAATATTAATCACGATAATCAACAATAACATTTGTGTAGCATTTTAAGGTTTCCAAAGTCCTTCATGTATTTTATCTTTTTTGACAAGGAGTCGTGCAGCCATCACTTAAAGATTCTAGTGATGAAAGACGACTTCCTTCAAGGTAGCCTCTTTTACTTTTGGACAGCCCTAATTGTGAGAAATTTTCACTTTATCTCCAGCAGAAACTCCTGGCATGAAACTAATAGTCATTTCTCCTAATTCTGGTCCTTTAGCCTGAATAGACTAAGCAACCTCATCCTTTTCTCTTTGCCTTTTATAATCAATGAGATGACAGCTATTTTGGAAAAATGTTTCCTTGAAGAACACTGTGGGTAGAATAGTTTATGACTAATACAGACTAACTTTGAAAATTTGCATAAATTATGTTTATTTTTTTATTATTTACTACTTTGTTATTCTGTTATAAAATTATTCATTACTTAATAAACTCATTTATTATTCTATTATAACATTATTTGTTAGTTATTAATGAAAAAAATAATTAGGTCTTCCTCTTCCCCATGTTTTCTTGTTAGGAATTAAAACATTGCATAATTGCTTTTCCAAAATTAAGAACCTTTGGTCTTTATCCCTAATGTGCAGCTAACTTAGTAAGAAATTCAGCAAGTTCATATTTCGTCTGATTGCTCCATTGAGTGACCAGGATGTTTGGGTGTTAAGTAATTTATTCTCTGCCTTCTTGAAGTCCCATTTCAAATCATGTCTCTTCCTGACCACTCCAGCACTCTGACTATATCCAATTTTTATTCTCTTTACCTGTAGCATTTAATACATCACATCATACTCTGCATAAAATAGGCACTTGATATATTAAATATTTGAACTGAATTAAATTGTTATTTGTCCCGTGCCTATGGCTTAACTCTAATTAGCTAATTAAGGTGAGGGCATTTCTTAAACATCTTGATTTCTGTCACAGCATAGAGAACAGTGCCTTCAATGTATTGGATACTCAATATTGCTTGTTGTATTTTGTAATTGTAAATTAGGCCCATCCATCATTATTATTAATAACAATTGCAATAAGAGATAGCATTTACAAAGTACTTTAAGGTTTGCAAATGGCTTTTCAAATATTATCCTTCACTCAACTGGTATTACCCCTTTTCTATTCCTAACGTTTTTTTGAGAAAAAAATGTTAGCACCAGGATTTCCTAATCTTTGAGATTTAGAGTTACCTTTTGAGGTAAAAATATTTTTCCTCTGCTATTCCTTCCTATATTCTTCAACTGACTTCTACTCCTCTTCAGTGAAAGAGGACTATCCTCTGCCTTCTCTTTCTAATAAGCCATGAAAACTCCTCCCTACTCTATCATTAACCAATTTTCTTTCAATTTATTTTTGAAATACTCATTTACCTTCTTTAAGAAACAGAAACCTTACTTTCTCTAGATTTTACTCCCTTCCTGGCCAAACTTCGTAGTGTCGATTTTCTCTTGTTTTTCTTAATATCAGATTGAGAGGAAGAATCAGTAATCATGTAGCTATGTTTATTTTTATATATTTACTTTTTAATATTTATATAATACACATATTGATTTGTATGTTTAGTATTATTAATTTCTTTATTGCTTCATTATTTGAAAAGTGATTTAAATATTAAGATGTATATTTGATTTCTCATTTAATACTCACAACCACCCTGGGAAAAAGGTGGCTATTATTTTCCCTATTTTGTAGATGAAGAATTTAAGGTTTGTCTAGGGCCAGATAAGCAACTGAAAGAGGATTTGAATTCAGGTTCACCTGATTCTAAATCCATCCATAAATCACCATGTTTTTGTCTAAGGAGTCAACACCCTCTTGGTCCTCTATGACTCCTTCATGTCATGATAATATTTTTGTTTTCTTTGGTTTTCCTTTATTAATTTTTAATATCTGAGGTTCATAGTAATTCCTCTTTCAATTTTTGGTTAACTAAGTCTGTTTTCAGCTAATATTATCCTCACATGATGAAAACCTGACTTAGGGAATAATATTGTTAAGAGAAGACTTAAAATTCTTGAGACAAAACCAACAAATGAGAGGAAGAAGTGAATGCAGTATCTTTAAAACCTCCCAATAATATTTTGCTATGGAAGAATTTCAGTTATACCAAGTCTTCATAGCTTATAACCCCCTTCCTCCCAAAAAGATCATTGTGACATCTTTAAAATATGATACTGTGGTTTTAAACATGTAATATTTTGCAAACTTGATTTTTAATCTGTAACTTGACTTAATTTGCTATAGAGTATATTTAAGTAGGTTTGTGTCTTTATGGGTTGTATGAGACTATGACTCTGAGTAACTGAGTTCATTCATGTAACTTTTACTACATTGAAAGAAGCATGGGTTAATGAGTCTTTTTTTTAATTTCGTGGTCTAAAAGAATGTATGAGAATGAAATAAATATGTGAGAGAATTAGTTCTCTGTCTTCTCTGAGGTAATTTCTCTATAAAAGCTTTTCAGAAACTCCTAATTTATGTTCAAGGATTATTTTTCTACCTCTACAGGTCTGTGGTTAGACATAACAACATCTCTATGAGTGTTAGTTCTAGAATTTATGCATTGTGATAAATATATTTTGGTGGCAGTTATCTATTACATATCACAAGAACTCAAAAAAAGGAGATATTTCTCCTATAATAATACCTTCTCTCTGCCACCAACACTCACAAAACTCTCCTCCTCTGAGGTTCATTACATCTACTATATCTTTCTAGTCAATTTATTTTCATATCATCTATTAGTGCTTAGTTTTAATTCCCTCTTTTATGGGGGTGGAGCCAACATGGCAGGACTCACCTAAACTCTCCCACAAATTCCTTTGAGTATCTCTAAAAAGTGTATCAAAACAAATTTTAAAGTGACAGAATCCGCTAGGAGACAGATTGTGGTAGGTTTTCAGTTCAGGACAACCCAGAAGGTTGACAGGAAGACTCTATCTCACCAGGCTAGGGGCACACAGAGTGCATGAGCTGCACCAGCACAAACTCTACCATAGTGGAGCTGGAGTGTGACCTAGAGGACTAAATCACTAGTGGAAGTGGCAATTCCCAAACCTCTCAGCAGAGGATGGGGATCTGTCAAAGATGGGTCAGAGATGTGCAGGACATATGGCAGTGGCAACAAATACTCCTGAAGCTATCAGCCCCAGGCAAAATGTTTGAAAGTCACCTACTTGATCTTCCAGGAGCCAAGATGGTGGAGTAAACCATAAGTGCTCTCATCCCCACCTTGTTGACCTTGGAAAACCCAGAGAATATTGTCCCTAGGGGGAAAAAAAACCTGGAATAGTGGAACCAGCAGAAGGAGTAGAACAGTCTTTTAGCTCAGGAGGCTAGGGAGATCAATGGGAAGGGTCTCTCTTGCTGGGGCTGGAGGGGACCAGTGCAGGATGGGAGGAATTCCAGCAAACACCACCTCAGTGGACCAGCAGAAGATCCTGAGCCCCAGGGGGGCAGAGCCAGGAAGCACCAACACCAGGAACCCAGGCTTGCCCTTAGCACAGTCAGAAAAATCAGCAGACACCAGCAACTGGCGCTACCTGTTTTCTAGTGCAGCCCTAGGGGAGGAAGAGACTTCCAGTGGCCATGTCCTTCTGCCCCTCCCCCCCCACCACCACCCACACACACATCACACCAGGAGCTTTAGTGTAACCCCGGGGAAATGCAAAAAGATATCACCTGGTATTGACCTCAGCACACATAAGCCAGCTCTAGCTCAGCACTAGATAATTTGAGGCATTATATAGCTTCTAGCTGACAGAATCAAAGGTCACAGCACACAAAGCTAGAAATGAGGCATCTAGTTCCCAGCACAAGAAGCATGGGACAGAGCCGCCAGTGTCCCAATAGCAGAGGTCCACTTAAAAAGTCAGGAAAAAGGTAATCACAATAAGAAAGAAGGAAAATAGAATTTAAAAAAAGAACATAGAATTATACTATAGAGACAGGGAAAATCAAAATACATATTAAGAAGAGGACAGCATTGGCACTACACCCACATTGGAAACCTCAAAAGAGAATACAAACAGCTATCAAGACCAAAAAGCATTCTTGGAAGAGCTCAAGAAGAATTTTAAAAGTTGAATAAGAGAGGTAGAAGAAAAATTTATCAATTAATTAAAAATAAAATTGACAAAATGGAAAAAAAAATCACTGAAGAGAACAACTCCTTAAAATTAAAATTGATCAAATGGATAAGGAGGTACAAAAACTAACTGAAGAAATCAATTCATTAAAAATTAGAAATGGCCAAGCACAAGCTAATGATTCTATGAGGCATCAAAAATCAGTCAAACAAAATCTGAAGAATGAAAAAATAGAAGAAAAATAAAATGCCTCATTGGAAAAACAACTAACCTGAGGAATACATCCAGGAGAGATAATCTAAGATTACTGGTCTACCAGAAAGTGATAATGAAAAAAAGAGCCTGAACAGTATCTTCCAAGAAATCATTGAGGAAAACTTCCCTGAGGTCCCAGAACCAGAGTATAAAATAGTCATCAAAAGAATCCACTGATCACCTCCCGAGAGATCCCAAATTGAAAAAGTCAAAGAATATTGTAGCCGAGTTCCAGAATTATAAGGTCAAGGAGAAAACACTGTAAGCAGTCAGAAAGAAACAATTCAAATATTGTGGAACTACAGTTGGGATCACACAGGACATTGCAGCCTCTACATTAAAGATCAGAGGTATAAGAGTATGGTATTCCATGAACAAAGGAGCTTGGTATACAGCCAAGGATCAACTACTCAGCAAAATTGAGCATAACCTTTCAGGCAAGGAGATGGGCATTCAATGAAATAAAGGACTTCCAGACCTTCCTGATGAAAAGACCAGAGCTCAATGGAAGATTTATTCTTAAAATACAAGACTCAAGAGAGGCATGAAAAGGTAAACAGGAAAAGAAAAAAGAAAAAAAAAAGCCTTGTTATTCAATAAGAGCAAACTGTTTACATCTTTATATGGGAGGATGATACTTGTGAATCTTGAGAATGATATATTTATTATGATATTTAAAAGAGATATACATAGATAGAGGGTCTGGGCATAAATTAACTGATATGATGATAAAAAACCTAATTAAGAGGTACAAAGGGAGGCGAGGAAAGGAGAAAGAAGAAAAGGGTAAATTACATCACATGATGAGGCACAAAAACATTATAGTAGAGGGAAAGAATGGAGGGAGTTGAGTATTGTTTGAGCTTTACTCTCATCAGATTTCTTTCTTTTTTTTTTTACTAATTTTTATTTTTATAAGTTTTTTTGTTTTTTTTTGCTTTTTGGAGGGGGGGAAAGCAGGGCAATTGGGATTAAGTGACTTGCCCAAGTCCATGGTTAGTTTTTTTGTTAAGTGTCTGAGGCCAGATTTGAATTCAATTCTTCCTGACTTCAAGGCCAGTGCTCTATTCACTATGCCACCTAGCCTCCCCTTATCAGATTTGTTTCAAGGAGGGAATAACACACTCAGTTAAGTATAGAAATCTAACTTGCCCTATAGGCAGTAGGAGGGGAAAGAAGAAAGTAAAGGGAGGGGGTGAATAGAAGGGAGGGAAGATTGAGGGAGGCAGTTGTCAAAAGCAAAACTCTTTTAAAGAGGGGAAAAGAGAAGGGAGAAATAAAAATAAATGGCAGGTGAGGGTGGGGGGGAAAATAGGATGGAGAGAAAGACACAGATAGCAATCATAAGTGTGAATGTAAATGGAATGAACTCTCCCATAAAAAATTATGGTTGTTAATTCATTCTGCCATCCCACTCCATAAAAGAGAGTGGGATGGCAGAATGAATTAACAACCATAATCTTATAATAATTTGTTTACAAAAATTACATTTGAAACAGGTGTATAGTCACAGGGTAAAGGTAAGAGACTGGAGTAGAATATATTTTGCTTCAGCTGAAGTAAAAAAAAAAAGCAAGGGTAGCAATCTTAATCTCAGACAAAGCAAAAGCAAAAATAGATCTAATCAAAAGAGATAAGGAAGGAAACCATATCCTCCTAAAAAGCACTATAGACAATTAAGTAATATCATTACCAAACATATATGCACCAAGTGGTATGGTATCCAAATTCTTAGAGTAGTTAAGGGAGTTACAGAAATAAATAGATGGCAAAACTATACTAGTGGGGGACCACAATCTCCACCACTCTGAACCTGATAAATCCAAATTCAAAATAAACAAGAAAAAAGTTAAAGCGGTGAGTAGAATTTAAGAGAAGGTAGATATGGTAGACTTCTAGAGAAAATTGAATGGGGATATAAAGGAATATACCTTTATCTTAGCAACACATGGCACATACACAAAAACTAACCATGTACCAGCGCATAAAAACCACACAATGCTGTGCAAAAAGGCAAAAATATTAAATGCTTCCTTTTCAAATCATGATGCAATCAAAATTATATGTAATAAAGGGCCGTGGAAAGACAGACTAAAAATAAATTGGTAATTAAATGATCTATTCCTAAAATACTAGTGGATTAAACAGAAGATCATATAAAAAATCCATAACTTCTTTTTTTTAATACTTACATACATATATATTTTTAACATTTGATCCTAGAATGCCAAACTCCAGATTCTTTCCCTTCCTCCCTCGTCACCCACCCGCACTGGAAGGACAAGCAATTAAATACAGGCTGTACAAGTGTAATTATGAAGAATATCTCCAGAGTGGGCATGCTGTGAGAGACTGATTATATGTCCCTCATTCTTACCCCACCCCCTCCCCTTGTTCTATTCTCTACCCTGTCCCTGTCCCTTTACAGGAGGGTGTACTTCCAGCAACCCTCTCCCCCCTCCATCATCCCACCTCTCATCCCCATCCCCCCTACTCTCCTGTGTGGCAAGATACCCAGTTTACAGTTTATGTCATTCCTTCTCTAAGCCAAATTCAATGAGAATAAAGTTGACCCATTCTCTTTTGCCTTCCCAGTCTTCCCCTCCATTGTAACAGTTATCTCTTGCCTCTTCATTTTGAGATGATTAACCCCATTCTGTCTCTCCCTGACTCCTCCCATTCTAATCCTCTCCAACCTCAGAATTTCACCTTTTAGAGTATCATCCCTTCCTATTCAATTGATCCTGTGCCCTCTATATACTCATATATACACATACTCAGATATGTGTTTGTATGCATATATAAACCCTCCTATATAGACATTTGTATATGTAAAAATATATAAACTTTTGTATTCCTTTCACCTATGCTCATACTGAGAAAAATTTCATAAGTTATAATTATCGTCTTTCCATGTTGGCATGTAAATAGTTCAACTTTGATAAGTTCCTTATAATTTCTTTTCCATGTTTTTCTTCTCATGCTTCTTGTATTTGAGTGTCAAATTTTCTTTTCAGTTCTGGTTTTTTCAGCAAGAATGTTTGAAAGGTCTCCACCTCCTGAATGACCATATTTTCCCCTGGAACATTATACTCAATTTTTCTGGGTAGGTGATTCTTGGTTTTAATCCCAGCTCCCTTGATCTCCTGAATATCATATTCTAGGCCTTTCAATCCCTTAATGTAGAAGCTGCAAGATCCTGGCTTATCCTAATTATGTTTGCACAGTATTCAAATTGTTTCTTCTTGGCAGCTTGTAATATTTTCTTCTTGATCTGGGGGCTCTGGAACCTGGCTATAACATTCATGGGAGTTTTCTTTTGGGGATCTTTGTCAAGAGGTGATCAGTGAATTCTTTCAAGTTCTATTTTGCCCTCTGGTTCTAAAATATCAGGGCATTTTTCCTTGAGAATTCCTTGAAGGATGTTTTCTAAGTTCTTTTTTTGATCATGACTTTCAGGTAGTCCAATAATTTTTAAATTGTCTCTCCTGGATCTATTTTCCAGATCACTGGTTTTTTCAAGGAGATATTTCACATTGCCTTCTATTTTTCATTTGTTTGGATCTGTTTAATAGTATCTTGATTTCTCATAAAGTCATTTGCT
>JAQQSV010001066.1:39305-76848 GCA_028646515.1 Pseudochirops corinnae
AGGAAAAATGCCCTGATATTTTAGAACCAGAGGGCAAAATAGAACTTGAAAGAATTCACTGATCACCTCTTGACAAAGATCCCCAAAAGAAAACTCCCATGAATGTTATAGCCAGGTTCCAGAGCCCCCAGATCAAGAAGAAAATATTACAAGCTGCCAAGAAGAAACAATTTGAATACTGTGCAAACATAATTAGGATAAGCCAGGATCTTGCAGCTTCTACATTAAGGGATTGAAAGGCCTAGAATATGATATTCAGGAGATCAAGGGAGCTGGGATTAAAACCAAGAATCACCTACCCAGAAAAATTGAGTATAATGTTCCAGGGGAAAATATGGTCATTCAGGAGGTGGAGACCTTTCAAACATTCTTGCTGAAAAAACCAGAACTGAAAAGAAAATTTGACACTCAAATACAAGAAGCATGAGAAGAAAAACATGGAAAAGAAATTATAAGGAACTTATCAAAGTTGAACTATTTACATGCCAACATGGAAAGACGATAATTATAACTTATGAAATTTTTCTCAGTATGAGCATAGGTGAAAGGAATACAAAAGTTTATATATTTTTACATATACAAATGTCTATATAGGAGGGTTTATATATGCATACAAACACATATCTGAGTATGTGTATATATGAGTATATAGAGGGCACAGGATCAATTGAATAGGAAGGGATGATACTCTAAAAGGTGAAATTCTGAGGTTGGAGAGGATTAGAATGGGAGGAGTCAGGGAGAGACAGAATGGGGTTAATCATCTCAAAATGAAGAGGCAAGAGATAACTGTTACAATGGAGGGGAAGACTGGGAAGGCAAAAGAGAATGGGTCAACTTTATTCTCATTGAATTTGGCTTAGAGAAGGAATGACATAAACTGTAAACTGGGTATCTTGCCACACAGGAGAGTAGGGGGGATGGGGATGAGAGGTGGGATGATGGAGGGGGGAGAGGGTTGCTGGAAGTACACCCTCCTGTAAAGGGACAGGGACAGGGTAGAGAATAGAACAAGGGGAGGGGGTGGGGTAAGAATGAGGGACATATAATCAGTCTCTCACAGCATGCCCACTCTGGAGATATTCTTCATAATTACACTTGTACAGCCTGTATTTAATTGCTTGTCCTTCCAGTGCGGGTGGGTGACGAGGGAGGAAGGGAAAGAATCTGGAGTTTGGCATTCTAGGATCAAATGTTAAAAATATATATGTATGTAAGTATTAAAAAAAAGAAGTTATGGATTTTTTATATGATCTTCTGTTTAATCCACTAGTATTTTAGGAATAGATCATTTAATTACCAATTTATTTTTAGTCTGTCTTTCCACGGCCCTTTATTACATATAATTTTGATTGCATCATGATTTGAAAAGGAAGCATTTAATATTTTTGCCTTTTTGCACAGCATTGTGTGGTTTTTATGCGCTGGTACATGGTTAGTTTTTGTGTATGTGCCATGTGTTGCTAAGATAAAGGTATATTCCTTTATATCCCCATTCAATTTTCTCTAGAAGTCTACCATATCTACCTTCTCTTAAATTCTACTCACCGCTTTAACTTTTTTCTTGTTTATTTTGAATTTGGATTTATCAGGTTCAGAGTGGTGGAGATTGTGGTCCCCCACTAGTATAGTTTTGCCATCTATTTATTTCTGTAACTCCCTTAACTACTCTAAGAATTTGGATACCATACCACTTGGTGCATATATGTTTGGTAATGATATTACTTAATTGTCTATAGTGCTTTTTAGGAGGATATGGTTTCCTTCCTTATCTCTTTTGATTAGATCTATTTTTGCTTTTGCTTTGTCTGAGATTAAGATTGCTACCCTTGCTTTTTTTTTTTACTTCAGCTGAAGCAAAATATATTCTACTCCAGTCTCTTACCTTTACCCTGTGACTATACACCTGTTTCAAATGTAATTTTTGTAAACAAATTATTATAAGATTATGGTTGTTAATTCATTCTGCCATCCCACTCTCTTTTATGGAGTGGGATGGCAGAATGAATTAACAACCATAATTTTTTATGGGAGAGTTCATTCCATTTACATTCACACTTATGATTGCTATCTGTGTCTTTCTCTCCATCCTATTTTCCCCCCCACCCTCACCTGCCATTTATTTTTATTTCTCCCTTCTCTTTTCCCCTCTTTAAAAGAGTTTTGCTTTTGACAACTGCCTCCCTCAATCTTCCCTCCCTTCTATTCACCCCCTCCCTTTACTTTCTTCTTTCCCCTCCTACTGCCTATAGGGCAAGTTAGATTTCTATACTTAACTGAGTGTGTTATTCCCTCCTTGAAACAAATCTGATAAGGGGAGGCTAGGTGGCATAGTGAATAGAGCACTGGCCTTGAAGTCAGGAAGAATTGAATTCAAATCTGGCCTCAGACACTTAACAAAAAAACTAACCATGGACTTGGGCAAGTCACTTAATCCCAATTGCCCTGCTTTCCCCCCCTCCAAAAAGCAAAAAAAAACAAAAAAACTTATAAAAATAAAAATTAGTAAAAAAAAAAAGAAAGAAATCTGATGAGAGTAAAGCTCAAACAATACTCAACTCCCTCCATTCTTTCCCTCTACTATAATGTTTTTGTGCCTCATCATGTGATGTAATTTACCCTTTTCTTCTTTCTCCTTTCCTCGCCTCCCTTTGTACCTCTTAATTAGGTTTTTTATCATCATATCAGTTAATTTATGCCCAGACCCTCTATCTATGTATATCTCTTTTAAATATCATAATAAATATATCATTCTCAAGATTCACAAGTATCATCCTCCCATATAAAGATGTAAACAGTTTGCTCTTATTGAATAACAAGGCTTTTTTTTTTCTTTTTTCTTTTCCTGTTTACCTTTTCATGCCTCTCTTGAGTCTTGTATTTTAAGAATAAATCTTCCATTGAGCTCTGGTCTTTTCATCAGGAAGGTCTGGAAGTCCTTTATTTCATTGAATGCCCATCTCCTTGCCTGAAAGGTTATGCTCAATTTTGCTGAGTAGTTGATCCTTGGCTGTATACCAAGCTCCTTTGTTCATGGAATACCATACTCTTATACCTCTGATCTTTAATGTAGAGGCTGCAATGTCCTGTGTGATCCCAACTGTAGTTCCACAATATTTGAATTGTTTCTTTCTGACTGCTTACAGTGTTTTCTCCTTGACCTTATAATTCTGGAACTCGGCTACAATATTCTTTGACTTTTTCAATTTGGGATCTCTCGGGAGGTGATCAGTGGATTCTTTTGATGACTATTTTATACTCTGGTTCTGGGACCTCAGGGAAGTTTTCCTCAATGATTTCTTGGAAGATACTGTTCAGGCTCTTTTTTTCATTATCACTTTCTGGTAGACCAGTAATCTTAGATTATCTCTCCTGGATGTATTCCTCAGGTTAGTTGTTTTTCCAATGAGGCATTTTATTTTTCTTCTATTTTTTCATTCTTCAGATTTTGTTTGACTGATTTTTGATGCCTCATAGAATCATTAGCTTGTGCTTGGCCATTTCTAATTTTTAATGAATTGATTTCTTCAGTTAGTTTTTGTACCTCCTTATCCATTTGATCAATTTTAATTTTAAGGAGTTGTTCTCTTCAGTGATTTTTTTTTCCATTTTGTCAATTTTATTTTTAATTAATTGATAAATTTTTCTTCTACCTCTCTTATTCAACTTTTAAAATTCTTCTTGAGCTCTTCCAAGAATGCTTTTTGGTCTTGATAGCTGTTTGTATTCTCTTTTGAGGTTTCCAATGTGGGTGTAGTGCCAATGCTGTCCTCTTCTTAATATGTATTTTGATTTTCCCTGTCTCTATAGTATAATTCTATGTTCTTTTTTTAAATTCTATTTTCCTTCTTTCTTATTGTGATTACCTTTTTCCTGACTTTTTAAGTGGACCTCTGCTATTGGGACACTGGCGGCTCTGTCCCATGCTTCTTGTGCTGGGAACTAGATGCCTCATTTCTAGCTTTGTGTGCTGTGACCTTTGATTCTGTCAGCTAGAAGCTATATAATGCCTCAAATTATCTAGTGCTGAGCTAGAGCTGGCTTATGTGTGCTGAGGTCAATACCAGGTGATATCTTTTTGCATTTCCCCGGGGTTACACTAAAGCTCCTGGTGTGATGTGTGTGTGGGTGGTGGTGGGGGGGGAGGGGCAGAAGGACATGGCCACTGGAAGTCTCTTCCTCCCCTAGGGCTGCACTAGAAAACAGGTAGCGCCAGTTGCTGGTGTCTGCTGATTTTTCTGACTGTGCTAAGGGCAAGCCTGGGTTCCTGGTGTTGGTGCTTCCTGGCTCTGCCCCCCTGGGGCTCAGGATCTTCTGCTGGTCCACTGAGGTGGTGTTTGCTGGAATTCCTCCCATCCTGCACTGGTCCCCTCCAGCCCCAGCAAGAGAGACCCTTCCCATTGATCTCCCTAGCCTCCTGAGCTAAAAGACTGTTCTACTCCTTCTGCTGGTTCCACTATTCCAGGTTTTTTTTCCCCCTAGGGACAATATTCTCTGGGTTTTCCAAGGTCAACAAGGTGGGGATGAGAGCACTTATGGTTTACTCCACCATCTTGGCTCCTGGAAGATCAAGTAGGTGACTTTCAAACATTTTGCCTGGGGCTGATAGCTTCAGGAGTATTTGTTGCCACTGCCATATGTCCTGCACATCTCTGACCCATCTTTGACAGATCCCCATCCTCTGCTGAGAGGTTTGGGAATTGCCACTTCCACTAGTGATTTAGTCCTCTAGGTCACACTCCAGCTCCACTATGGTAGAGTTTGTGCTGGTGCAGCTCATGCACTCTGTGTGCCCCTAGCCTGGTGAGATAGAGTCTTCCTGTCAACCTTCTGGGTTGTCCTGAACTGAAAACCTACCACAATCTGTCTCCTAGCGGATTCTGTCACTTTAAAATTTGTTTTGATACACTTTTTAGAGATACTCAAAGGAATTTGTGGGAGAGTTTAGGTGAGTCCTGCCATGTTGGCTCCACCCCCATAAAAGAGGGAATTAAAACTAAGCACTAATAGATGATATGAAAATAAATTGACTAGAAAGATATAGTAGATGTAATGAACCTCAGAGGAGGAGAGTTTTGTGAGTGTTGGTGGCAGAGAGAAGGTATTATTATAGGAGAAATATCTCCTTTTTTTGAGTTCTTGTGATATGTAATAGATAACTGCCACCAAAATATATTTATCACAATGCATAAATTCTAGAACTAACACTCATAGAGATGTTGTTATGTCTAACCACAGACCTGTAGAGGTAGAAAAATAATCCTTGAACATAAATTAGGAGTTTCTGAAAAGCTTTTATAGAGAAATTACCTCAGAGAAGACAGAGAACTAATTCTCTCACATATTTATTTCATTCTCATACATTCTTTTAGACCACGAAATTAAAAAAAAGACTCATTAACCCATGCTTCTTTCAATGTAGTAAAAGTTACATGAATGAACTCAGTTACTCAGAGTCATAGTCTCATACAACCCATAAAGACACAAACCTACTTAAATATACTCTATAGCAAATTAAGTCAAGTTACAGATTAAAAATCAAGTTTGCAAAATATTACATGTTTAAAACCACAGTATCATATTTTAAAGATGTCACAATGATCTTTTTGGGAGGAAGGGGGTTATAAGCTATGAAGACTTGGTATAACTGAAATTCTTCCATAGCAAAATATTATTGGGAGGTTTTAAAGATACTGCATTCACTTCTTCCTCTCATTTGTTGGTTTTGTCTCAAGAATTTTAAGTCTTCTCTTAACAATATTATTCCCTAAGTCAGGTTTTCATCATGTGAGGATAATATTAGCTGAAAACAGACTTAGTTAACCAAAAATTGAAAGAGGAATTACTATGAACCTCAGATATTAAAAATTAATAAAGGAAAACCAAAGAAAACAAAAATATTATCATGACATGAAGGAGTCATAGAGGACCAAGAGGGTGTTGACTCCTTAGACAAAAACATGGTGATTTATGGATGGATTTAGAATCAGGTGAACCTGAATTCAAATCCTCTTTCAGTTGCTTATCTGGCCCTAGACAAACCTTAAATTCTTCATCTACAAAATAGGGAAAATAATAGCCACCTTTTTCCCAGGGTGGTTGTGAGTATTAAATGAGAAATCAAATATACATCTTAATATTTAAATCACTTTTCAAATAATGAAGCAATAAAGAAATTAATAATACTAAACATACAAATCAATATGTGTATTATATAAATATTAAAAAGTAAATATATAAAAATAAACATAGCTACATGATTACTGATTCTTCCTCTCAATCTGATATTAAGAAAAACAAGAGAAAATCGACACTACGAAGTTTGGCCAGGAAGGGAGTAAAATCTAGAGAAAGTAAGGTTTCTGTTTCTTAAAGAAGGTAAATGAGTATTTCAAAAATAAATTGAAAGAAAATTGGTTAATGATAGAGTAGGGAGGAGTTTTCATGGCTTATTAGAAAGAGAAGGCAGAGGATAGTCCTCTTTCACTGAAGAGGAGTAGAAGTCAGTTGAAGAATATAGGAAGGAATAGCAGAGGAAAAATATTTTTACCTCAAAAGGTAACTCTAAATCTCAAAGATTAGGAAATCCTGGTGCTAACATTTTTTTCTCAAAAAAACGTTAGGAATAGAAAAGGGGTAATACCAGTTGAGTGAAGGATAATATTTGAAAAGCCATTTGCAAACCTTAAAGTACTTTGTAAATGCTATCTCTTATTGCAATTGTTATTAATAATAATGATGGATGGGCCTAATTTACAATTACAAAATACAACAAGCAATATTGAGTATCCAATACATTGAAGGCACTGTTCTCTATGCTGTGACAGAAATCAAGATGTTTAAGAAATGCCCTCACCTTAATTAGCTAATTAGAGTTAAGCCATAGGCACGGGACAAATAACAATTTAATTCAGTTCAAATATTTAATATATCAAGTGCCTATTTTATGCAGAGTATGATGTGATGTATTAAATGCTACAGGTAAAGAGAATAAAAATTGGATATAGTCAGAGTGCTGGAGTGGTCAGGAAGAGACATGATTTGAAATGGGACTTCAAGAAGGCAGAGAATAAATTACTTAACACCCAAACATCCTGGTCACTCAATGGAGCAATCAGACGAAATATGAACTTGCTGAATTTCTTACTAAGTTAGCTGCACATTAGGGATAAAGACCAAAGGTTCTTAATTTTGGAAAAGCAATTATGCAATGTTTTAATTCCTAACAAGAAAACATGGGGAAGAGGAAGACCTAATTATTTTTTTCATTAATAACTAACAAATAATGTTATAATAGAATAATAAATGAGTTTATTAAGTAATGAATAATTTTATAACAGAATAACAAAGTAGTAAATAATAAAAAAATAAACATAATTTATGCAAATTTTCAAAGTTAGTCTGTATTAGTCATAAACTATTCTACCCACAGTGTTCTTCAAGGAAACATTTTTCCAAAATAGCTGTCATCTCATTGATTATAAAAGGCAAAGAGAAAAGGATGAGGTTGCTTAGTCTATTCAGGCTAAAGGACCAGAATTAGGAGAAATGACTATTAGTTTCATGCCAGGAGTTTCTGCTGGAGATAAAGTGAAAATTTCTCACAATTAGGGCTGTCCAAAAGTAAAAGAGGCTACCTTGAAGGAAGTCGTCTTTCATCACTAGAATCTTTAAGTGATGGCTGCACGACTCCTTGTCAAAAAAGATAAAATACATGAAGGACTTTGGAAACCTTAAAATGCTACACAAATGTTATTGTTGATTATCGTGATTAATATTATCTTACAGTAGAAATAGATTCAAGTTTCAGAGATGATTTGACTTGGTTACACTCTCTAATCCCTTCCCACTTCGAGATTCTTTGAGTCAATGTAGGCAGTGAAATAATTCATTGCTGAGTTACTGGATGAAGGCAATGAATGATACTTATATTATTTTTCACTCTGTTCGACCCTCAAAATCATAATGAGTAAACTTGCATTTCCTGAAATAAAAATATGATCAAGACAAGCTGTTAAATTGCAAGCTATCATTTTGGATCCTGAAGAAAGGCCTATTTTGAATCTTTGAAATCAAACATTGAGTGCTTACTTATAAAGTGATTATATAAGGGATGGCATGTCAGAGATAAGAAGCATAAAACAATTTAGTATTCCAGAAGTTTATATTAAACTTGATGATTTGAAAATCAAAATCCTGAAGTAAAACAACAGTGAATTTTAATAATAGTTCCAGGACAAAAATAAAAGTAAAACTATGGAGCAGTGCTTGGCTAATTACCTAATGAATTAGACACATCAAATCTCTTAAAAGAATTCTAGGAAGGATTGTTTTAGGCTGAGTTGGTTAAGAAAGAATACATGGAGGATGAAGAACATAAGTAGGATCTTGAAGGTTGGATATCTCAGCAACCGCCTACTAAGAGGTTCTTTGCAATCCTATAGTGCTTTAGGATTACAGATGGTTTTCCTCATAACAATCCTAAGAGTCAGGGGGCATTTGAATAGACATATTGTATTGTATTTTATAGGCTAGAATATAAAAGATGAAATATAATAGAGATAAATGCAAAATATTAAATATTGACTAAAAAGTAATATGTATAAGGTGGGAAAGTCATGACTAGATAGCATTTGAAAGAAAAAAAAATTGGTTTCAATGGATTGTAAGTTAAATATGTTTCAACAATACAATAAGTTAAATATGTTTCAACAATACAATAAGAAAGCCAAGAAAATAAAGCAGTCTTAGGGTTACATGAGGGAGGTTGATAATTCTATTTTATTCTACAGTGGTCAGTCTGTCAATCAATAAGAACAGTATTTTAAGTAACTACTATATACCAGGCATTATTTTTTTGGAGGGGAGAGGGCAGGGCAATTGGGGTTAAGTGACTTGCCCAAGGTCACATGGCTAGTAAGTGTTAAGTGTCTGAGGTCGGATTTGAACCCAGGTTCTTCTGACTCCAGGGCCAGTGCTCTATTTACTACACCACCTAGCGGCCCCTATGCTAGGCACTACTAAGAAATGCCAGATGACACTTGGAGCATTGTGTTCACTTCTGCGAACCACAGTTTAGAAAGGACTTGAGACATGGCTTTCAGTCACATTTCTCAAGGCCAATTGATTACCTCGGTTTTATATTGGAGGGTGTACAAAGAAAGGCAATCAGGTTTGTGAAGGGAGACAATGCCATCTGAGAATCACCTAAGATCAACTACTTATGTAGGGAGAACACAGTAAATTTCCTCAGGTATTTGAAGGGTTGTCATGTTGACAAAGGATTAGACATCTTCTGCTTGGTTCCCTGGGGCAGAATTATAAGTAATGAGTAGAAAACCCAAAGATATAAATGTTTGCTTCATCTAAGGGAAGAACTTAATGATAGTTTAAAGTAGAATGAGCTGTTTCAAGAAGTTACTGTTTCCCTAGTTGGAGGTCTTTAAGTGAAGGCTGGGTGGATGCCTGTCTGGCATATTATTTAGAGTATCCTTATTCTTGTATGGATTAGACTAAATGGTCTCTGAAATCCCTTTCTAATTGTTGAAATTCTATAATTCTTATTCTAGACACTAAGTGGCACACTGGATAGGATGCTGGACTTAGAATCAGGAAGACCTTCTTAGACAAATAGTAGCTATGGGACCCTCAGGCAATTCACTTAACCTCTCTCTCCCTCAGTTTCCTAATCCATAATATGAAGATAATGATAGCACTTATTTCCTGGGGTTGTAAGGATAAAATAATATAATATTTGTGAATCATTTTGCAAATCTTAAAATACTTATAAATATTTATTTATCATTATTATGACTATTCACAAAGAAATTTGGAAGAGAGAGTAAAGATATAGTAGGAAAAGGAAAAAAAAGTAGGAAAGATGTGAAAGGCATGTTCAGTTTCATTCAATTATTTATTAGGTATCTCCTATAGGTAATGTCCTATGCCAGAATGCTGACTAACTCTTATTAGAGTAAGTAACACTGATTAGTTGTAGTGAAGGGTACAATTAGGTGAAGAATGGAAGGTGAAAAAGTATAAATTCAGGAATACATTAGATATATATTGGGGGAATAAAAGGAAGAGTTAGAGATGATGCCAAGATTTCAAACAGATTACTGAGAGAATAGTGGTAATACCAGAAGGGAGAAAGCAGGGAGCAGAGTTACATTTTTGAAAGGCAGAACAGACCAGAAACTCACTTTTAGACATATTTAGCTTAGATAAGGAAGAAAAGAGGAAGTAACTAAAAATACAAAAGAGAGCTTATAGATGTAAGCCCATTGTTGAACCAGATTTTAGAAAACATGAGAGCAAGGTCACATAACTAAAATGATGTATAGAGAAGACTGTCATGGTTCTATAAGAATAAATCTAAGGGACACTAAAGTTTCCCAAACTACAGTGATCTGAAACTTCTAAAGAATGCTAAGGAAAGTAAAACGAAAATTGTATATATATTTTTTCAACTATGTTGGGAGCAATTAAAAAAAAAAAGAAAGGAAGACCCTAGGGTCTTCTTGGCAGAGATACCAAAGTGGTTTGGCATTTTCTTCTCCACCTCATTTTACAGAGGAAGAAACTGAGGTAAACAGGGCTAAGTGTCTTGCCCAGGATCACACAGCTAGTAAGTATCTGACGTCAAATTTGAATTGGGGTCTTTCTCACTCCAGGCCCAGCACTCTATGCACTGAGTTGCCCAGCTGCTCTACTATCACATAGAAGGCACTAAATAAATGTTTCTCATTATTGAACAGAACAACCAAAAACAAAAAAAACCAAGGAATTGAATGAATTATGCCTTTCTGGAGTACAACACACTTTTTCTAAGCATCAAGGATATATAAAGAAAAATAAGTAAGTCCCTGCTCTCAAGAAGCTCATATTCTAATGGGGGAGAGGAAATGAATTATAAAACCAAAAATAAGTGAAAAGATGGTAAGACAATATTCTCATGACTTCAATGAGTTAAAATCACTTTCACTGAATTAACCTTATCCCTAGAGGAATCTGTGAATATGATCACTGTACCTTTCAATAATCCTCAAGGAATTTCAGTAAATTGCTGTGGCAAATATCTCAATTTTTCCCAAAACGAACAACCAATAAATAGGTAAAAAGTGTTGGCGTGGATTCTGCTTAATAGTTTGATGTCAATTTCTGTCAAAATTCTAAAAAGAATTTCTAAAGGAATGGTTTGTGAGACTTCAAAAGAAAGTAAGGGATTTCTACCATTAACCCAGCACAAGAATAATTTCATTTCTTTTTTTATCTAGGCTGATCTATAAGGGCAATTCTGAAAAATTAATCCACTTGGACTTGAGCAAGGGATTGACAATGAGGTGGTACGGGGTCTTGGATGTAAAGTCAAGAAATGCTGATTTTGAATCCCTCACTTAACTTCTGTCTGCTTTAATTTCTGCAAATGTCAAATGGGTATAATACTCATACCTACCTTACAGGGTTGTATCAAAGGAAGTGATATTTGTAAAGCACTTTACAAACTTTAAAGTACTATGTTCATCCTAACTATTATTATTTGAGACTGTCTCTCATGATATCCTTGTGAACAAAATGAAAATATGTGGGATGGGTGGTGTTCTACATAGTTGGATTCAAAATAGGCTGAAGAATGAGACCCCAAAGAGGGTTGAATAATAATAAATTAGTGTTTTCAGTAAGTACAAGACAGCAGAGATTGCAGCAGAGTGGGTCTATTAAGGGAGATTAGTTGGAGTAATAAGGAAATAAGAAAATCATCACCCCGTTAGGAGGCTTTTTCTTCTGTTAAGGGGATTAATAACAACAAAACAAACCACAATAAATATTATAATTGTAATTATAGTGAACATTTATATAGCACCTTAAGGCTTACAAAAAAGACTTTACGTTTTTTTCATTTAATCATTACAAAAAAAAATTGTCTGAGACACCATTGGCTTCTTTTTAAACATGAGGAAACTGGGTCTGACTCAGTCAGTTTCAGAGGGTCACAGAGCTAATGAGGGCCTGAGGTAGGAATTAAATGGGCTTACTTAATTCTTGGCCTAAATATGTCTAAATTCAAATGAGAACTGAAATCATGTTCAAATACACTCATATTTAGTACATATATATGTATACTTATATATGTATTCATCAATGTGTATAAAATATATGTATGTATGCTTGTATATATGTGTATGACACAAAAAATCACATATTTGACTGTACAGCTCATAATCAGTGATGGTCTGAGACCACATAACAATGGAGGAAAGTCAACTGTTGGTAATCCTGTCCTAAGGAAAAATTTACAGTGTATATAATGAATCATATCAGAAATCATAGATTGCTAGAGATTTTCAAGCCCATCATTTTGGTCTGGAAAGCAAAATGATTTACAGGTTCTACAGGTATTCAGGGTCTACAGGTAATGAAGGGCAAATTGCCATTGGCTCAAAGGAACAGTAAAATTTCTCCTCTGATGCTGCTGTGTCCCATCTTTTCCTTCATCTTATGAATATGTTTGGTATAATTTTTTTATTGCTTCCTGCTATACAAATAAATTATACATAGGCTTATTTTAATAAGCTCATGGATTTACAGCTGGAAGGAACTTGAGATTATTTTCTTCAAATTCTGTCTCTCCATTTTTCAGATAAGGAAATTGAGACTCAGAAAAATAAAAGCTAATTGTTCAATAAGTGGTGGTAAGTGGCAGAGACAAGGTTCAAAGCCAAAGTCTCCTGATGCAGATGCAGCACTATTCTATAATACCATATTCCCTCTAAATTGTATCTATCTCTGTTCTTGAAGGGCATGGATTCTGGGGGGTGATTTTACTTATGGTCATGTGTTACTGATATTGCACAGTAGGTAAATCAAGAAATTATACAAGATTTTAGAAAGGGGTCAATTTACATAATTATTTCCATGTTTTTCTACTGTATGATTCTTTGAGCTTGCTTTGAAACATTTCTTTTTATAATTTTTTGTATTTTTAATTTCCTCAACAGCTTATACAATTCAATTTGTAGGAGGTCTCTAGTGAAAGCCTTAGGGCTCTGTTACTCAGCCCCCATTTGTTCAACACCTTTAACAATAGTTTGGATGAAGGCTAAGATGTCATGCTTTTCAGATTTATAAATAACACAAATTTGGAAGTATCAGCTCATATTATGGATGATATTGAGAATCTGGTAAGCTATTGAAATGAAAGAATGAGAAGCTGAATCTAATAAGTGATAAAAATGAGTTTATTATTGGTTTAGTTCTCCACTGAGGGAACAAAGAGTTCTGCTTTTCAGTTTACAAAATTAATTGTACAAAAAACAGGAAATGTGAGTAGTCAGAACAATATGTGGAAAAGACCTGGGAAATTTTAGTTGACTTTAAACCCAATATTAATCAACAGGGTGATATGGCACCCCCTCCACCATGTGCCTAATGCAGTTTTAAGCTACATTAATAATATTATGTTAGCAAAGTGATGAATCCAAACTTAAGATTCAGGAAACTTCTTAGTAGTCCTGTTGAAGTGGTAACTGTGATTTATTAAGCAGGGAGAGAAATGGATATAATTGTTATTAATCCCTAGATTGGGTCTTATAAATTCTAGGCATTAGAGTAACTAAGTACAAAAAGAAAGAAAAAGATTCACAATAATGTCATGGATAGTGGTGAAGCAGTATTGCTAAGTTGGTGCAAAGACTAGAGTCTTTTCTGCACGTGGGAAGTATTTCTCTGTTAACACATCTTCTCTCCCAATAGAGCAGATAGGAAGTTAGGGTTTTTTTTGCATGTATATGTTTGTATTCTGAATACCTGAGGATATTATGAATGTTTCTGACAATACAATCAATCTGATCTAAAATTAAAGAAAATATATCACTTGGAAAATTGACCTGTGATGATTTGTGTCTCAAATTTGGTAAATACTGTGAATTTTATACTGATTTGAATGACTGTTCTTTTTTCATTGCTAGGATACTACTTGAAATTCTCTCTCTCTTTTTTTTTTTTTAATCAAAGCTTCCTCTTTGGGGTCTGGTGACCAAAGGGGCATTATAGAAGGAGGGAAGTAGAAGCATAGGAATGCAGATTAGAGGTGAAAGGGACCTCAGAGGCCATGTAAGCAAACTCCATTATTTTACAGATGAGGAAACTAAGGAATAGAAGTTGATTGATTTACCCAACTTCACACAGATAGCAAATGTTAGACATATAATTTATACCCATATCCCTTCATTTCATTGACTATGTTTTGCCCTCCTCAGGCAACAAAACCAGCATTTAGTCTAGTTATGGGCACGATATTTTAGGAAGAGCATTCACAAACTGAAGAACACCCAGAGAATGATGGTCAGGATTGCAGGTGCAATTAAAATATTCTATATATGAATCAATTGAAAAATACAGATTATTTACCTATAATAAAGAAGACTTGGAGGAGGAAGAGAGAAACTGTGTACATATATTAATATGCCTTCATGTAGAGGAGGTGTTAGATTTAGTCCTCTTGGCTCCATAGTACAAAACTAGTACCAATGGACAGAAGTTACCTGGAAGTAGATTTCAGCTTCACATAGGGATAAATTTCCTATGAATTAGAGAGATTCAAAAATCGAATGGCCTGTATTATGAAATAAGAGTGATTTATTTATCACCAATAACTTCCAGAGTAGAGTGGATGACCCCTGATGTCCTTTCTAAATTGAAAATTTTATGATTCTTTATCACTATTCATTGGGAACTTTGGGTATATATAGGGTAGTCAGAATGAAGGTCAGAGTTTTTCATTGAATAGAAACAAAAGGAAAATAAGAGAAAAAATGGCTATGCATTTTCAAACTGAAAAATATAAAAAAAATATTTCTTGTAATACAGGTGTTTTTTTTTCCCCCAATATAGCTCCACCACATTGCTTAAAAAGCTAAGTATTAGACAAAAACTATCAATAGGAAACTAAATATGCAGAGGGAAAAAATTCACAACAGGTGGCACTACATGCTTGAAATTTACATTAACTTTAGAATGAAATTACTTGGCTGGCCCCTTTTTTAATAAAATGGAATACCAAACAATTGAGTTGTAAATTTCCTTATAAACCAAACACCTATGAATACAATTTTGTGGCAATATTAGCATGAACAATGTGCAAGTACAAAATGAGACAACAAGGAGTTACAGGAGATAGTTGGTTGGCTTTTAGATCAGAACTTTTAATAGCTGTTGTCCCTGTTCTTTTTCTCCTAATTTGGCTAAATCTTCACAGAGGTGAAGTTGAAGATAAAAGCAGTATTTAAATTCCATTTAATACAGCTTCAACACCACCTTTTCTTGCTAGTATCTCAACTAGTGACTCGCCATTATTGTCAGTTAAACTAACCTTTCTTTAAGGAACCTATCAGCTGTACTGCCTAAATCAAATATCCAAGATATTTAGGATGCCATAGCACTGAGTTTCTGAAATGTAGAGTGCTAAATTCTTAAATAACCAACAAGAGGACATTTTCTTTTGTAATTCATGAAGCTTCAAAGCTTTAAACTCTCTTTTCCCAAAGAGAATAAGAGCATTCTCCAGGCCCCACCCACATTGTTAAAGCCCGAGTTATATTCCCTCTCTGAAGAGAATTGCTATTTAAAATACTTTTTCACCTTTATCCAGACCTTTTATTTCTTTTTTCCCCCCAGAAATCTCCAGTGTGGAAACTCCTTTCCTTAGTGCAGATGGGTAACTCACTGAATAGTAAAGTGACTTCCTTGCCCATAATCATGAGAAAGTCAGAGGCAGAAACTCTATTAGAGGCAGGAAATGAACTTATTTTTTTTTCCCACAAGTCAGTCTTCTGCTCACCATGCTGTATATACTTGAAATAAATGAAAGTCAACATGCAGCAATGGATAGAGCAATAGTCTTAACATCAAATAGATTTGGTTTCTAGCCCTTTCTCTCACATACTATAGCAGCTAGGTGACTACCAATCTTTCAGTGCTCCAAGAAATTCTCTAAGACAATAAATTACAAATAAGACTTTGATCTGCATTTGATGAAACAGTATTCTTTTATTTGTTTTTGTTTTTTGCTGTTTTTTGGAGGGGTTGAGGAAGCATGGCAATTGGGGCTAAGTGACTTGCCCAAGGTCACATGGCTAGTTTTTGTGTTAAATGTCTGAAGCCAGATTTGAACACAGGTCCTCCTGACTCCAGGGTCAGTACTCTGTTCACTGTACCACCTAGCTGCCCCAGCAGTATTCTTTTAAAAAATATATTTATTTTTAGTTTTCAATATTCATTTCCACAAGATTTTGAGTTTTGAATTTTCTCCCTATCTCTCCACTCCTCACCATCCCAAGATGGTGTACATTCTGATTGCCCCTTCCCCTAGTCTCCCCTCCCTTCTATCATGCCTCCCTTCTTATGCCCTTACCTTAGCAGTTCTCGACCTGTGGGTTATGTTCAATTTGTAACAATGAAAATACATCCTGTATATCAGATATTTACATTGCAATTCATAACAGTAGCAAAATTACAGTTACGAAGTAGCAACAAAAATAATTTTATGGTTGGGGGTAACTACATCATGAGGAACTGTATTAAAAGGTTACAGCATTAGGAAGGTTGAAAACCACTGCCTTACCCCTTACTTTCTTGTAGGACAAGATAGATTTTTCTACCCCATTGCCTGTATATCTTATTTCCCAGTTGTGTGTAAAAATAATTTTTTACATTTGTTTTTAAAACTTTCACATACAAATTCTCTCCTTTCTTCCCTTCACACCCACCCTCATTGAGAAGGCAAGCAATTCAATATAGGTTATACATGTGTAGTTATGCAAAACACTTCCATAACAGTAATGTTGTGAAAGACTAACTATATTTCCCTCCATCCTATCCTGCCCCCATCCCCACTTATTCTATTTTCTCCTTTGATCCTGTCCCTTTTCAAAGAAGTGTTTGCATCTTATTACTCCCTCCCCTGATCTGTTCTCTTTCCTATCATTCCCCCTTCTTATCTTACAGTTTCTATTTTACCTTCTGGTTCTAGAATATCAGGGTGATTTTACGTGGTAATTTCTTGAAAGATGATGTCTAGGTTCTTTTTCTGACTTCCAGATAGTCCAATAATTTTTACATTATCTCTCCTGGATCTATTTTCCATGTTAGTGGTTTTTCCAATGAGATATTTCACATTGTCATCTACTTTTTTATTCTTTTGGTTCTGTTTTATAATTTCTTGATTTCTCACAAAGTCATTAGCTTCCATTTGCTCCATCCTTATTTTGAAGGAATTATTTTCTTCAGTGAGTTTTCAGACATTCTTTTCCATTTGTACACTTCTGCTTTTTAAGACATTCTTCTTCTCATTGGCTTTTTGAAACTCTTTTGCCATTATTCTATTTTTTAAGGTGTGATTTTCCTCAGTATTTTTGGAGGTCTCCTTTAGCAAGCTGTTGTCTTGTTTTTCTTGATCTTCTTGCATCACTCTCATTTCTCTTGTAAATTTTTCCTCTGATTTTCTTACTTGATTTTCAAACTTCTTTTCGAGATCTTCCATGATCTGTGACTAATTCATCTTTTTCCTGGAGGATTTTATTTTATTTTATTTTGCTTTTTTGGAGGGGGGAAGGCAGGGCAATTGGGGTTAAGTGACTTGCCCAAGGTCACACAGCTAGTAAGGGTGTCAAGTATCTGAGGTTTGATTTGAATTCAGGTCCTTCTGACTCCAAGGTCAGTGCTCTATTCACTGTGCCACCTAGCCACCCTTCTTGGAGGATTTTGGTGTAGAATCTTTGACTTTCTTGTCTTCTTCTGGTTTTATATTTTGTTCTTCTTTGTCACAAAAGTAAGATTCTATAAGTCTGACTTTTTTTTACACTGTTTATTCATCTTCCCAGCCAAATACTTGACATTCTAACTCCCTGTCAAGGCAGAGTTCTGCTTCCAATGGGCATGGGGGTGTACTGTAGGGATGGGTATGGTAGGGGTGGGTATGGGTATACTGTCCCAGGCTTCTGGGGTTTTGTATCAGTTTCTGGATCTTCCACTGTCTGGGAGCCCAGAGCACCAGAAGCAGCTGGTGGTGCTGCTGCTTTTGCTGCTGCCACCACCCCATCTCAGCCACCTCTGTAGCCCCAGGTCTGGGACCAGACTATGTGCTCCTCTTTCATCCAGGTGCCACAGAGTTCCCCCATCAACCTTCCATGCTGTTCTTCGTGTTTGTGGGTGGATAAGTCTGAAAACTGCCACAGCTGCCAGCTGTCCCCTGAGGCCTGCTACAACCTCATCTAGCCCAGTACAACCCATGCTAGACTGTACTCTGTTCCCAGTCCAGTGTGGTATATACCCTTCCTGTCAGTCTTCCAGGCTGTTGGACTGGTGATGTGTTTCATTCTATCATTTTGTGGGTTATAATGATCTAGAATTTGTTTAGAGTGATTTTTACAGGTATTTGGGTGGTTTGGGGGTGAATTCAAACAAGTCCCTGCTTTTACTACACCATCATGGCTCTTCCTCAGAAGCAGTTTTCTTCCTGAGATTTCTGTTAATCAATGAAATTATAGATCCCCCTCCCAGTTCTTTCCCTCCACATATACATACACCAAGGGGGAAAAAAGAATAAAAAGGAAATATTAATTTAATTTTTTCTTTGAAAAATGTGATATCTTTTATTTTTATATCACTTTCATGTCTAAGCATATCCTTCCCTTTGCCTCTATGCAAAGTCATCTATTATTTTAAAAAAGAGAGAGAAAATACACTTAAATGACACTAATCAACTCTTCAAGCAAGTCTGAAAGTATACGAGATATTCAATACATATAGTTTCCTCTTTCTGAAAATGTAAAAATAAAAATTCTCTTCATTGAGGACAAAATTGTCATGAGAATTTCACAGTAAAATATTTATTTTATTTCTTTTTTCCCCACTTATATTGTTTTAGACATTCTATGTATGTAAATACATATACAAATGCATACATATATATGTATGAAATATATATATATGCATATGTATAATATATAATTTCTTCACTTTCATTTAGTCTGCATCAGTTCATACATCTTCCTGTGCTTCATATTCAGTACTTCCTATGACATGATACTATTTCTTTCATTCATGCATCACAATTTATTTAGTCCTCTTGATGTTTAAGCAACTATTTGCTTCCTGTTTTTGCACACACAAGAAGTACATCTATGAATATTTTTGTGTATACAGAACTTGTGTTTTTATCTTTAATGTCACCAAGGTTGATAAGTTATAATCCCTGCCTCAGAAAAGATGAACATTTTATTTACTTTTATTAGCATAATTCCAAGCTCCTTTCAGGATGGTTAAACAGTCACAGAAACATGGTGTTTCAGTGTGCTATTCTTCTCAACCCTTCTAACACTGATCGTTCCCATTTTTTGTCATGTGTTAATTTGCTGGGTGTCAGGTAAAATCTCAGAGCTCTTTTGTTTTGTGGTTTTGGTTTTTTTTTATTATTATTGGTAATCCAGAACAAGAATTCCATTGAGCTCACAGTTCTTCTTTTAAGGCGCTTAATTTTTTTTTGTTTTTTTTGTTTTCTACTGTAGTGTTTTATTGCATAGCTGCAACATTTTATTTCTCAAAATTCCTAGGAACTAAAAAAGTGAATATGAACAACAACAATGAAATCACATGAAAAGTTATTCCTTTAAGAAAAAAAAAATTACATCTATATGAACCTTATCTAAATCAGGATACTTCAACATTTGCACAGGTTAACAACTTTTAAATGATGTTACAGAATTAATTATGCAAGTTTTAAGTATTCAATCTAGTGATAAATATACTAATGAACATCAGTTCTACTGAATATCTTTACATCTTTCCCATTATGAAAGCAATATTTCATAGGCTAAAAAAGTTTGAAGATCAATATTCTGTATCATATGCTAGGATCACCTAAGGAGCTAAGCCCATCCAGGTAACATAGTTCTGCCCTGTCCGGGGCTCTACTGCTGCCACAAGCTCAGGGACATATGTTTGACTAGCCCTACAACCCTCACTTACCCTTCAGGTCTTCGGTGATCACCGGCTTCCAACAGGAAGAATGAGTCAGACAGAAGGCGAGATTCAAGGGGTGGTTTATTCTTGTAAGGTCACATCTCAAAAAGGAGGGACGCTTTCGCATTCAGGTCTTTTATCACCATCCCTCATCCAATCACAGGCTCGGATTACATTTATTACCTTATATGACACAGCAAGCTAGCTAAGCCACACCCAAACTACATAACCCTTCAACCCCCGCCCCCAACACTGCCCTTCTCCCTAGAAGATAAAAACCAGAGATATTCTTTTTTAGCCTATTAGATTTCTCCAGCTGCATGTCACCTATAATCCTT
The DNA here is from genome assembly GCA_028646515.1 of Pseudochirops corinnae. Lineage (NCBI taxonomy): Eukaryota > Metazoa > Chordata > Mammalia > Diprotodontia > Pseudocheiridae > Pseudochirops > Pseudochirops corinnae. Next base: position 59,663 of record JAQQSV010001066.1, read on the forward strand.
AAATTCAATATGTGCTAAAAATAACTATGATAACTATTAATACTGTTGGCACTGTCACTTTTCCAGAGACTAGAAATCCAAGTCTCAGGGTTATCTTTGATTTTTCCTTTTCCTTTACTTCATGCCCACCAGCCCACACATGTCTGGTTTAGCATTCAATCATGGAATTATATTCTATTTTCACTATTATGACTTTTTTGTCTCTTCTTTTAATTTTTCACTTCAACCTGTATGATTGAGGTTCTCATTACCTTTTGCTAAATTATTGTAATAAATTCCCCATGGGTCTCCTGCCTCTTGAATCTTCCCCACCCCCAACTAATCCATCCTTATAGTAGCTAGCATACTCTTCTTCAGCTCTGACTATCCACTATTCAAAAAATTTTCAGTAACTCTCCATTCAGACAGCAATAGCAATAGAGAGATTATATAACTTGTAAGGTAAGTAAGAAGGCAAGTAAAAAGGTGAGGACCTCCAACCTGACTCCTCCTACCTGTGTGTAGTGGGCTTAATTTTTTAGAGCCTTGATTTTTGCATTTGTAAATTTTAATATTCACACCACCAAAATAAGGTCCTTAAGGACAAGGATAGTAATGTGTCTTTTTTGTATTGTCCCTTATCTTGTGCAGAGCTGATTTTAAATAATTTGAATTGCTTATAAGGGATTCTGTTAAACCTGTTCATGTTCACTTACAAATAAAGATTTTTTTTAAAATATGTACTAAATGTAAGAATCTGCTAGGTATTTTCTGTTACAAAAATGGAAACTAGTGAATGAATGAATGAATCAATTAATCAATCAATAAGCATTTATTATTAGGCTGCTAGGTGGCATAGAAGATAGAATGCTGAACCTGCAGTCAGGAAGGAAAGCCCAAATGCAATTTTTGTATGACCAAGTTTCCTCATTTTTAAAAATGCAGATGATAATAATAGTGGCTATATCCTAGGCATGATGGGGGCATTGTTGCTCATGTCCAGATCACCTAATGTGGAGATACCCTGGTTCTGAGAGAAGCTATCCTGAGTTCCCAAATCACATGGTTGTCCATAGTCTCCTTTGACTGACTATATATCTGAAAAGGCTATTTTTTATGTTTAATTTTTATTTTTTTTCTTAATAGTATTTTTCCTAATCACAAGTAAAGATAGTTTTCAACATTCAATTTTGTAAAATTTTGATTTGCAAATTTTTCTCCCTGCTTTCCTCCCCTCTCTCCTCCCCAAGATAACAATCTGATATATGTTATACATGTATGATCATGTTAAACATATTTCCATGTTAGTCATGTTGTGAAAGAAGAATCAGAACAAAAGGAAAAGACATGAGAATATTTTTAAGTGAAAATAATATACTTTGTTCCATATTCAGACTCCATTGTTCTCTCTCTGGATGTTGTTAGCATTTTCCACCATGGATCTCTTGGAATTGTCTTGGATCATTGTAATGCTGAGAAAAGCTAAGTCTGTCATAGTTAATAGCATAACATAGTTAATATCATAGCACAGTGTTACTGTTAGTGTGTAAAATGTTCTCCTAGTTATGCTCACTCCTCTCAGCATCAGTTCATGTAAGTTTTTCTAGGTTTTTCTGAAATCTACCTGATCATCATTTCTTATAGCATAATAGTATTCCATTACTTTCAATACAACTTATTCAGTCATTCCCCAATTGATAGACATCCCCTCAATTTCCAATTCTGTGCCCCCACAAAAAATGTTGCATTGATAAATGTTGAAGATGTGGGAAAATTAGAACACTAATGTATTCTTGGTGGCATTGTAAACTGATCCAACCATTCTGGAGAACAAATTGGAACCTTGATTGGTCCTGTTAACTGATCTGATAAGTGTGAAGGGGCTCAGAGTTGTTTTAATTTGCATTATTCTTATAAATGATTTAGGACATTTTTCATATAATTAGAAAAAGTTTTAATTTCTCTCTCTAAAAATTGTCTGTGAAACAAGCTATTTCTTTAAAATGAACAGATAGAAATGTTCTCTTTTTTCCCATGACTTCCAGAAAGAGAAAAGATACTGTTCACTCACACCATAGGCACTATGAACTAAACTCATGAGTAGACAGGGGCTATTTTCCTCTTCCCCCCTCCCCACCCCTTTACACTGCGGCTTTGAAAATTGTGCTTGAGGTTTTCTTTGTGTTTGTTTTCAGTTCTAAGCACAGGTATCGAAATTCCCTGACCCTGAATTGAATCATGCAAACCTTGGAGCTAGGATTCCAAGACGGATGTTGTATCCAGGGCAACAGAAAAATTTTGAGAAGCTCAAAGTACTAAAGACACAAGCCAAAAGGAATTTTGGTCTTGGGATTTGGTGGGATTATGCAATACAGAAATTGAACTAAACTGTGTACCTAATACCGTTCTCACCAGAGACTGAAAAGGTAAAGAATTAGTGAGGAATGTATATTTATTTATTGTTGCTCTATCTTTGAAATACATATCTTTTGGGAAAAAGTTAAGCCAAGTGGTGAAATGAAATTGGGTTGGAAGAAACCTCAAAAATCAGAGGAACACCATGATTTGGGGCTGAAACAAATAACTGATAGATTGGATGCCCCTTTGAGTCCCTTTAGGCATACTAGATAACCTTTGGGCAAGGTTAAAATGTAATATACTTGGTTTTCAGGCTGTAGGAATAAGGATAAGAACTGTTTGACAAGGTTCTTGTTAAGATAAAATAAGACTATTTGTAAAGCATTTTGAAAACTTTAAAAGTATTATCTAAATGCTATCATCATCATCATCATTTTATTATTAGCTTCTGTGGTTTTGTAAATATGATGTCAATCTATCAGATTACTAAAATAACCTATTTTCTTAGTCTGAATCTAATTAATTGTTTGACTTAGGCAGTGATGATTTTATATAATACTTGCCTAGGTGACAGAAGGTAGAAGTAGAATGGTCCTTGGACCTGTAAAAATAGTTTAAACCTTTATTTGTCAATTGGTTTTATTTCTACCTAGACACAAAAAGATAGACCAGCTGACCTCCCAAGTTTCCCTTCAAGTTCTTTGATTCAAATACAAATTGAACTTTTGTACCTTATTATGAGGCTTCTGTGTCAGTTTTTATTGCACACTTTACAAGTTTGTCAGTCGCAGTACAGAAATCCATGACTGTCTTGGGGTGTGGTTGATAAGGGAAGAATCAGTGATGTGTAAAGGTAATATACTTGTTTTTAGTATTTCCTCAAGCCTGTTCACATTCAAAGCATTTTATAAAACATTAACTTTCTGAAATCTTCACATTTCCTGTGGGCAGGTTGAGTGTTTCTATCCCAATTTTACAGATGAGAAAACTGAAACCCAAGGTCAAGTGACTTACTCACAGTAGCCTTGGGAGCCAAAGTCAAAATCATGCTCTACATGTGTTAGCATTTGATTACTCAGACCATTCAACCACTACTTTCTCAAAGAAGAGGGGAAAACATATATGTCTACATATATACATCTATACATCTATTACATTATATTATATTGCATTATATATGTATATATATAAATGTATATATTACATTTATTTGTGAAATTCTTTTTAATGTTCTTAGAAAGCAGAAGCATTCAACTATGTTTTGGGTCAGAATAATTTTTAAAAATGTATATGTAAAGTGAAAATGCTGAAGACGGAAAGATACCTTTAATTATTGGATCAAGATGATTCTTATATACTACATTAATTGATGAATCTGTCATCAGGAATGTATTGACCACGATATATGAAAGACCCTACACTGAGAGTTTTGGCAAATACCAAAAGGTAAAACTCATCATCTGGTCCTTAAAAACTTTACAATAAATTTGTGGAGGTAAGATATATACTAGTGCATGCATACACACACACTCAAAATCAAAGTTAAACAACAAAATAACGTAGAGTAAGATAAAGGCCAACTGAAGGATATAGATAGTATATGATAGTAGAATGCCAAAACAGGTGAGGTCACTGTGACTGAGGTCCTTAAGGAAGGCTTAATAAAATAAGCAGAATTTAATTAAGAATTGCCTGATTCAGAGAAATATCATAAAATCAGATTTACTTGAGGTTAGGTCAATTTAAATTAATGACATCTGTTTTATGTAATATTGATTATAATCTAAATTGTCAAACATTAAACATGAGAAAAATAAAATGATCTTCTAAACATGTATGTTACCAGAAATTAGCAAAGCACTGTTCATTAAAAAAACATTATTGACCACAGTTTAATGAGCATATTGAATCATTTGTAATTAGCCATTATAATGAGGAAGCTAGGATGGAGTGTTGGACTTGCAGTTAAAAAGTTCTGAGTTCAAATTCAGCCTCAAACAAATTCAGCCTAAAACACATACTGTGTGATCCTAAGCAAATCACTTAACCTGTTCTGTCTGTTTCCTCATCTATAAATTGGGGATATAGCAATGAAATACTAATTGTAAAGAACTTTTCAATCTTTAAAGGGCTGTATAAATGCTGGTTATTTTTCTATATCAGTGAATTAATTATTGTTATTGATTTTAAATTTTAAAAGACAGGTTTGTTTTAATGGAATAAACATTCTCCTCACCACGCTTGCTAATGTGTTTCCTTAGTAATTTTTTTTCATGGTTGGAGTGCTTACATTATGTCCCATATCTGAGTCTCATTCAATCTATTATAAATTCTAAAGAACTGGGATGCAAGTTAGTGTCTGCCAGAAAAGAGTTGCTATTGACCAGGTTGCAATCAACAACCTAGTTTTCCCTTTGCTGCAGCTCTCATTTCTTCCTAAGGCATACATATTCAGACCAAAGAATTGTTGGATAATTAAGGCTGGTCCTTTAGGACCAAATTCTGTCTCTTCAGTCTTTAAGAAACCCCAATTCTATCAAGCTGGGAGAAATAATTTCTTGAGTACATTTAGTGAAATAATATAGAGTGCCCTTATTATGTTACAATGCTGAGAGGAAAAAAAGTAAAATACCAAACCATTTTGTGAGCACCTAAAATGATAGCTTTAAAGTTAGCCTCCATAGCTTGCCAAGGTTGAATTTGGAAGCTTTTGGGTTGAATTTAAAATTTCACCAAAGTTTTCAGAATAAATCAACTGATTAATACTATTCACCCAGGACCCGTATTACACTAGGCTCTATGGGGTATAGAGAAGGATAAGAAATAGTACTTGCCCTCAACAAGTTTACAATCTATTCTGGGGGAAAAAGATACACACACACATACACACACATATACACCCACACACACCCACCATGTGCACACAAAATAAAGAATAATACAAAGTAGTATATAATTAATCTTTGAGCTATATGATCCAAATTTTAAGAACAAAAGTAGTTCAGAGAAGGAAAAGTTCCATGGCGTGGGAGGAAAGAGGCTATAACCATTTCATGGAAGTGTGGCTGTAGCTGGACTAGGATGGATAAGCATTCAGATTGCAAACAGTAGAAGGGTGGCCACTTGGACATGTAAAATAATGGGACCAATGTGAGCAAAGGAAGAAATGAACATGACACACGTTTGGCAGTAAATAGACCAACTTGATTAGAGCACAGAGTGTGTGGTAGGATGTGAAATAAAGAGTACAGGGCTGAAACAGTCATGACAACCAAAGAGGTACATTTGTATTTAAGCACTGATACTTTTACATTCATGAAAAGTCCTTGATCAAAGTAGTGACATAAAGAATGTGATATTTATAGAACATTGGATTGTCAGTCTCATTGGGAGGATGGAGGGACTAGAAGTAGGGAGCCCTGTTTGGAGAATGTCACTGTTAATCAAAAGCAAGGTGAAAAAGTCCAGGTCTAGAGTAATAGTAGTTGGAATAGGGAGAAAGAAATGAGTACAAACTAAGGACAGAAGCAGGCAATAACAAAGCTACATGCAACTATATTCAGAGGATGAGAAAATGGCAAGGAACAAACTCAAAGCCTTCTTACCTAGCTAACTGAATGGTGCAAAATACAAATGACAGAAATGGATTAGTTGGGAAGGTAATATTTTGTTAGTCTACTAATTCAGAATTTATGACAAATAGGAAAGACACTAAGATGATAGAAGTATAAAATGCAGTGTATTTTATAGATAATGTATTAGAGATAATGTATTCTACCCTACTCATTTTACAGATTAGGAAACTGAAATCCAGAGAAGGGAACTGTGCAAAGTTACACAGCTAAACAAAAGACAGAGCTAAATCTGTATCTTCTGACTCAAGGTTCATTTTTTTTCCCCTTCTCATTAGTATCAACCTGAAGTTAGCCTTTGCATTATCTATGAAAAAAAAAATCATACCCAGGAAATGAATACTGCAAAAGATATTGTGAGGCCTGAGGAATAGTGATTTACTAGAAGGAAAACAGAAAAACATAGTCTCAGATAAGTTTTGCCAACTAGCTGTCTGAACTCTAGTAAGTTGCTTCACTTCTTTTGCCCCAGTTAAAAATCACTAGTAAAATGAAGGAGTAAACTAATTTTATTCCTAACATCTCTAGTATTATAAATGTTTAGAAGAAAGATATGCGTATGTTTGTAGAGAATGAAAACAATGAATTAATTCAACAATTTTATCAAGATAATTATAAATCACTTTTTATTTCCAAAATACAATGGGACCTTCATGAACTTTAGAAGTATAGAATAGAAGCTTAAGAAATATCTGTGGTATTTATTTCTGTTTTCTTTTTGTGTTACCTTTGTATCTCTATCTTTGTACCTAGACTGGAGTCTGGCACATGAATAAATATTTTAATAAATAATATTTCATTTTTTCCTAATCATATGTAAAAACAATTTTAAATTTTTTTTTTAATTTTGAGCTTGAGATTATCCCCTTCTCACCATATGTCCCTCTCCTATTCCTGAGACAGTAAGCAAATTGGTATTTTGGTATAGATTATACATGTGCATTCAGGCAAAACATTTTCATATCAGTTATGTTGTGAAAGAAAAGACCTAAAAAAAACCCTATAAAATTAAAGATAGTGAAAAAAATATCATGTTGTAATCTGCATTCAGACTTCATCAGTTCTTTCTCTAGAAGAAGAGAGGATTTTTTTTTTTTTCAGTATGGCTCCTTTGGAAGTGTCTTGGATTTTTTCCTTGGATTGTATTGCTGAGAATAGCTATGTCATTCGTGGTTGATCAGCACACAATATTACTGGTTCTCTATACAATGCTCTTCCTGGTTCTTTTCCTTTCACTTTACATAAATTCATATAAATTTTTCCAGGTTTTTCTGAAATCATCTTACTCACCATTTTTATAATACAATACTATTCCATTATGATAATATACCATGGCTTGTTCAGCCATTCCCCAATTGACAGACATCCTTTCAATTTATAATTCTTTGCTAAAACAAAAAGGGATGCTACAAATATTCTTCTATGAATATACTCTTTTTCTTTTTTAAAATCTCTTTGGGATACAGATGTAGTAGTGATGTTGCTGGGTCAAAGGGAAATTACAATGTTATAGCCTTTTGTGCATAGTTCCAAATTGCTCTCCACAATGGTTGCATCAGTTCACGCCACCAACAATATATTAGTGCCCCAATTTTCCCGCATCTCCTCCAACATTTATATTTTTCTTTTCTGTCATATTAATCAATCTGATAGATATGAAGTGCTATCTCAGAGTTATTTTAATTTGCATTTCTCTAATCAATACTGATTTAGAGCATTTTTAATATGATTATAGATAACTTTGATTTCTTTGTCTGAAAAGTTATTCATATTCTTTGACTATCAACTGGGGAATGACTTGTAATCATAAACAGTTTTCTCTAAGTACTGCTTGGGCCACATCCCACAAATTTTTGAATGTTTTCTCTTTGCTGCCATCCTAATGAAATTATTGACTTTTTTCTGTGATTTGTTCTTTGACCTCAGACTCATTTCCAATTTACTTTTAGTCTATGCTTCCACAAGACTCTGTTAAATGTAACGTTTATTTCATTAAGACCTGGAAAAGTACATTTAATATTTCTGCTTTCTGGTTGTGAGGTTTTTTTTGCTGCAATGCATGATCATTTTTTATGATGGATCCATGTACTTCTGAGACAAAAGAAGGTATACTCATTTCTGTGCCCTTTCAATTTTCTCCCAAAGTGTATCTAACTTTAGTAAAAGTCTTCCTATCCTTGACTTCTTTTATATTTATTTTATGTTTAAAATTATCTAGCTCTTAGGGCAGAAAGTTCAAGTGCTCTACTCATATAGCTTTACAATTTCCTCTTTTGGTTCATTTAACTTTTCCTTTAAGAACTTAGATGCTATTACATTTGGTGCATATATTTAGTATTGATATACATCATTGTCTATGGTGCTTTTTAGCAAGATGTAGTTTCCCTGATTATTCCTTTTAATTTGGTTTGGTTTTGCTGTTGCTTTGTCTGAGATCATGATTGCTGCACCTGCTTTTTTTTTTTTTTTAACTTCACCTGAAGCAGAATAGATTCTGGGGGTGGGGAGAAAGAGCTGAATCTAACCTAGGATTAAGCTTGAGGTGGTATTTTACGTCCAGAACAATCATGAAGTTGAAATGAAACAGCAGTAATGTGGTTTTCTCACCTCTCTTTGGGATTATAATACTAAACAGCAAAAGACAATTGAGTTGATCTAAGAAACGAAAACAATGATGCTAAAGACAAGGTAGGAATAAGTTGATAATTTATATCTCATCAGGAATAGAAATTGTCAGGATGACTCTATACATTCTTTTACATTTATTTATTCTAAATTTAAATTAAACCTATACATGAATATTTATTTTGGTCATACGAAAGGTAGGTACTTCGATCTTGTTGAATGATGATGAAAATATTTAAAGCTGGTCATCATTTTTGAATCAAATAATTGATAAGCTTAGAATGATACTAAAGGAAATGTAGCAAATAAGAAAGCATAGTGTCTCATGCTATTCATTCATCCACAGAGAGACTAAGTTGGTTCAAATCCAGAAAGCTACTCGGTCCTGGTCCTGTCTGCGTGTGTAAACATACACACACACATGACTATATATGCATGCACACAGATACACTATATATGTGTACACACATACATACATGTGAATGTGTGCATATATATCCATATCTATCTATATCTATATATGTATATGTCTTCCAAGGCTATATGTAAATTGTATTTGACTTAGAGTTTATCATTTAAAAATCTTTGGAAAGCCTGAGTAACAAGAATGTCCATTATTATTGTTATTATTATTATTATTATTATTATTATTAGTATTAGTAGTAGTAGTAGTAGTAGTAGTAGTAGTAGTAGTATTCACCTCTCTAATCTATCTCATTTTCTGAATCTATTACAAAATATAAGAGCAAGGAGGTGGGAATAAAGGGGAGAGAGGGTGCATGTGTAAATTGACAGATTGAATGAATCACACAACCTTAAACTTCCATGGATAGTCAAAGCATCTTGATGGGTCAAGCAAGTCTGGCCTTCATAGCATCCTATAAGAAATGACATTATACTTCTTTTGACTTCAACTCAATTGAGTGCTTATTTCGCATAAGCATATTCTTCTGAATGAAATTTTGACTTCATAGTATTCATCATCTTCCAACTCTAAATAGTTTTTTTTTTCAGATATTTAAACCTTAAGAGCTTCAAGTGCACTTCACTTAACAGGTATTGAGAGGTACCTAAAAATCCAGGTGTGGGGACTCAATAACTCTTATGATGTTAGACTCAGAAAGCCAATCCATGAGTGTTTCTGAATTATTTAGCACACATCAGTGGTCAGTGCTCCATTGATGACTCTTCCACTCTGAAAGAAGATGCAGAAGTCTCTGGTGATACCATCTGGCCAGCAAGCAAGAACACAAGCAGTTCCTTCTCCACATTCAGTACCAAGTGAATAGAAACTATCACAGAAATCATCAGGGTTTGAAGACTCTCTCCTTTCTATCTGCCCTTGGTTTTTTTTTTCTTTTTAACAATACCTCTGAACTTCAAGTCATTCTTGCCTAAAACTTTGAAAATGAATATATAAATTCCAAATTGAAAATACAGATGCAAGAATGCACTGGGCAAAAGGCGAAGAGCAACAGGTAAAAATCTCACATAAAAGAGATATACAAGGAAGAGCCTCTAAAGTGGAGAAGAAAATAAGGAGGGGGTAGGCAATACTTGATCATCTCTGTAACTGGATTTGATTTAAAGAGGGAACAATATACACACTCAGTTGGGTATAGAAATCTGTCTTACACAATGGGGAAGTTGGAGGAAAAGAATATAAGAGAAAACAGGGTTTCCTAATAGAAGGGAGGGAGAATTAAAGAAAGTAGTGGTCATAAGTAAACTGACTTTTGATGAGGAATAGGGTTAAAAAAAAAGAGAAAGAAGGAAAAACAGGGGGAAATAGGATGGAGAGACATACCCATTTAGCAATCATATCTGTGAATATGGATGGGATGGATGGAAGTGGATACCAGAATGGATGTTGTTTACAAGAAGTACACTCAAAACAGAGAGACATGTACAGAGTAAAACTAAGGGTCTAATTCAGCTGAGGTAAAAACATCAGAGTTAGTAATCATAATTTTAGAAAAAGCAAAAGCAAACATAAACCTAATTTTAAAAATATAAGTAGGGAAACACAATATATTGCAAGGATCATACACTATGACCAAGTGGGATCCATAACAGGAATATAGGGCTGGTTTAATATTAGGGAAATTATCAGCATTATTATACATATTAATAACAAAAATAGCACAAATCACATAAAAATCTCAACAGAAAAACTCTTACACTAGAAAAGATACAATAAATGTCCCTTTCCTTAAAACAATTAGCAGTATCTATCTAAAACCATCATCAAGAATTACCTGTAATGGACATAATCTATAAGGTTTCCTAATAAGATAAGGGGTGAAACAAGGATTCACATTATCATTACTATTGTTCCATATTGTACTAGAAATACTAGCTATAGCAATAAGACAAGAAAGAGAAATTGAAGGAATTAGAATAGGCAATAAGGAAATAAAACTATCTTTGATGATGATACAGTGGTATACCTAGAGAATCCTAGAAAATCAATTAAAAAAACTAGTTGAACCAAAAAATATCCTATTAAGTTGCAGGATATAAATTAAACCCACATAAATCATCAGCATTTCTATATATTAGCAACAAAGTTCAGCATCAAAAGATAAAAAGAGAAATTCTATTTAAATTATAGTAGACAATACAAAATACTTCAGAGTTTCCCTCCCAAACAAAGTTAGGAGGTATATGAACAGAATTACAAAAATTTTTCACATGAATGAAGATAGATCTAAACAATTAGATAAATATTTATTGTTCATGGGTAGGCTTAGAAAATTTTAAAAAAAAAATGATGATTCTGCCTAAATAAATTTATCTATAGGATGCCTACCAATCAAACCACCAAAAACATTTTATAGAGTTAGAGAGAGTAACAAGATTCATCTGGAAGAACAAACGGCCAAGAATCTCAAAAGAATCGAAGAAAAAAATGAGAAAAATGATCTTAACGTGTATTTCAAAGAGTTAAAAATCACAACAATCTGGTACTGATTAAGAAGTAGAATAGTGGGAGGGGGAGCTAAGATGGCAGAAAGGAAGCAGTAGCCTTTCCAAGCTCCTCCAAGAATTCTGTCACTAAAAGCTAAAAAGTGAATTTGAACAGATTTAAGAGTGGCAGAACACATTGGGAGATGGAGTTTGGCAGATTCCCAGCCCATGAAAGTGCCTACTCAGGTCTAGGCAAGGAGAACACACAGCACACAGGAGCTTCACCAGACTGGATCTGAGAGCAGAGTATGGCAGACTGAGAAGAAGCCCCAGCCAGCCAGCAGACTCATCCAGCCAGAGGGTCTGTCTCACCACAGCCATCTCACCATAGGACAGAGCTGGGTAGGAGAAAACTCGGGGCCCATGGCAAGGTCAGTAGTTTTTCCTGAAGCTAACAGCCCGCAGTCTGGATATTTAAAAATTATGTACCGGAACTTCCAGAAGTCAAGATGGGGGAATAAAATTTAGTTGCTCTGATTCCCCCTCCCTGACCCAGAAAAGTCTGGAGTTAAATGCCCTACCCAAAGTAAAATCTTGAATTAGTGGAAACAGCCTCAGCCTTGGGTGTCGCTGAGGAAATAGGAAGGGAGATAGTACAGAGTCTAAGCCCAGGAGGGTGGAGCCAGCAAGCTCTAACAACAAAAGCCCAGGTGTGCTTTAGCACCACCTGGCCAATCAGCAAACTGCAGCCCTGCCCTGCCCTTCTGCTGGCCTTCTGCTACTGAGCCTGCCTGAGCTGTAGCCCAGAGACACAGAGGTGGAAACCTGAAGGATCCAGACCACTCTGGCCCCATAAGTTACTCTGTAAGCCTCAGGGTAACTCAAGAGAAACATTGAGAGTCCTGGCCTTGGCCTTAGTCTAGTCACTCAGAGGCTACAGCTCATGAAATTAACAACCAAACCCAGACCTTCCAGCCTGAGAAGCTCAATACTTCTGCACCCCAGAAACAGATATCCACTCTAAAAATCCAGGACATAGACAACCACAATCAGGAAGACGGAAACTGCAAAGGATAGGACCACCAAATCTTTTTAATAGTGAGCAAGAAAAACCAAATTCAGAAGGCAACAAGGACTCTATACTCACACTGGAGACCACGGAAGGAAATGTGAATTGGTCTCAAGCCCAAAAAACATTCTTGGAGGATCTCAAGAGGGATTTTAAAAATGAAATTAGAGAGGTAGGAGATAAATTTAAATCTACAGTGAGCAAATTGGAAAAAAAAAATTCACTGAAGAAAACAAATCTTTAAAAAGTAAAATTGGAGAATTAGAACAGGAGGTCCAAAACCTATCCAGAGAAAATACCTCCATAAAAATGGAGCACCAAAAACTAATTGAGGAAAATAATTCACTAAAAATTAGAATCAGTCAAATTGAAGCTAAAGACTCTATGATGCAGCAAGAGTCAGTCAAACAAAAAATAAAAATTGAAAAATTAGAAGAAAGTGCAAAATATCTCACTGGAAAAACAACTGACCTAGAAAGCAGATATAGGAGAGATAACCTAAGAATTATTGGCCTACCAGAAAGCTATGATGAAAAAATCAGCCTGGACAGTATCCTCCAAAAGATTGTCAAAGAAAACTGTCCTGAGGTCCTAGAATCAGAAGGGGAAATAGTTATTGAAAGAATTCACCGATCTCCTCCTGAAAGAGATCCCAAATTGAAAACTCTAAGAAATATAGTAGCCAAATTCCAGAGCTACCAGGTCAAGGAGAAAATGCTGAATGCAGCCAAAAAGAAACAATTCAAATATCATGGAACTACAGTCAGTATTACACAGGACTTAGCAGCTGCTATATTAAAATATCGGAGGGACGGGAATGTGATATTTCATAAAGCAAAAGACCTAGGACTGCAACCAAGGATCAACTACCTGGCAATACTGAGCATCTTCCCACAGGAAAGGAGATGGTCATTTAATGAAATAAAGGACTTCCTGACTTTCCTTATGAAAAAGCATGAGCTCAATGGCAAATTCGATCTCCACTTACAAGACCCAAGAAAGACGTAAAAAGGTAAACAAGGAAAACATACACTCACACATGCACATACACAATCAGATGCTTACACATGCACATAACTTGGGATTCAATAAGAGCAAACTGTTTACATCCCTTTATGAGAAGCAGATGCTTGTCAATACTGAAATTTATATAAGTATTGTGACATTTAAAGGGATGTACATAGAAAGAGGGTGTAAGTATAAGTGAACTAATCTGAAGATTTAAAAAAACTATTAAGGGGAAGAAAGGAATTGTAATGGGAGAAAAGGAAAGATAGAGGCAGAAGATGGTAAATTATGCCACAAGAAGAGGCATAAAAAGGTACTAAAGTGGAAGGGTGGGAAAGAAGGAGATGAGAATCATATGATTGTTACTCCCATTGTTTCTTATTTAAAGAGGGATCAAAACAAACAGCTAAGTTTAGATTCTAACATGAAAAGACACAAAAACTCATAACAATAGAGGGAAAAGAGGGAGGGAGAGGAACACTGTATGAAATTTACTAGCATTGTTTGGGTTCCAGGAGGGAGTAACATACCCTGTTAAGAATAAAAATCTATTGTGCCCTACAGGCAGTAGGAGGGATAAGGGGCTAGGGGTATAATAAGGGGGAGAGTGGTCAGTAGGGAGGCAAAGAGTAGCAAGGGGAAAGGGTAGGTAAAGAGAGGGGACACAGGGAGGGAATACTGAGGGAGGTGGTGGTCAAAAGGAAAACTCTTAAGGAGGGGAACGGAAAAGGAAGACAGAAAGATATAAACAGGTGAGGGAATAAGATGGAGGGAAAGTCACAAATAGTAATCAGCTGTGAATGTGACTGGACTGAACTCCCCTATAAAAGAGAAGTGGATAGCAGAATGGATTAAAAATCACAATTCTACAACATGCTGTCTACAAGAAAAACATTTGAAACAAGGAGATACACACAGGGTAAAGGTAAAAGGATGGAGTAGAATATATCATGCCACAGTAAAACTGAAAAAAACAGGGGTAGCAATCCTTATCTCAGATAAAACAAAAGCTAAAATAGATCTAATTAAAAGAGTTAAGGAAGGAAACTACATCCTGCAAAAAGGCTCCATTGAGAATGAAGCAATATAATTACTTAACATATATGCACCAAGCAATATAGCATCCAAATTAATAGAGGAAAAGTCAAGGGAATTAGAGGAAGAAATAAAGAGCAAAACAATACTAGTGGGGGACCTGAATCTCCCACTTTCTGAACTTGATAAATCTAACCTCAAAATAAACAAGAAAGAAGTTAAGGAGGCAAATAGAATTTTAGAGAGGATAAAAAGGAATATACCTTCTTCTCAGCAGTACGTGGCATATACACAAAAATTGACCATGTACTAGGTCATAAAGATCTCACAATTCATTATAGAAAGGCAAAAATATTAAATGCATCATTCTCAGATCATGATGCAATAAACATTATATGCAATAAAAGGACATGGAAAGATAGGCAAAAAACGAATTGGAAACTAAATAATTTAATCCTAAAGAATGAGTGGGTCAAACAAGAAATTATACAAACAATCAGTAACTTTATTCAAGAGAATGAAAATAATGAGACATCATACCAAAAATTATGAAATACAGCAAAGGCAGTTCTTAGGGGAAGTTTTATATCCCTGAATGCATACATGAAAAAATTAGAGAAAATGTAGGTCAATGAATTGGGTATACAATTGAAAAAGCTAGAAAAAGAACAAATTGAAAGCTCCCAATTAAATACTAAATTAGAAATAATGAAAACCAAAGGAGAGATTAATAAAATTGAAAGTAGGAAAACTCTTGAACTTATAAATAAAACTAAGAGTTGGTTTTATGAAAAAAACAATAAAATTGATAGACCTTTAGCCAATATGAAAAAAAAAAGAAGGAAGAAAACCAAATATTGAATCTCAAAAATGAAAAGGGTGATTTTTAGCTCTGTGGAACTCTACTTCCAGAGGGGAAAGCTCTGTCCCAAATTACTAGGGTTTTTGCAGCTGCCAGAGCTATTAGGAGGCTGCTGCAGGCCCCACCTGCAAAAAATCAAGTAATTGACTGGCAACGTGACCAGGCAAAGGAAGCAAAGTAAGAACAGCAAGCAAACTTTAGGTTCCTTCTTGTGGGACAAGAAGGATCAAAGCATGAAATGGGAGGAAGACAGCACAGTCAGAATTCCCACACCAAAAGCTTTCAAGAAACTTGAAGACTTCCTACAAGCCATAGAACAGCTGAAGAAGGATTTTGAAAACCAAATAAGAGAAGTGGAGGAAAAATTGGGAAGAGAAATGACAATGATGCAAGAAAATCATGAAAAGAGAGTCAACAAACTGACTGAAGAAAATAACACCTTAAAAAAATAGATTAACTTAAATGGCAAAAGAGGCCCAAAAAGCCAATATGGAAAAAGAATCTCAAAAGCTTTCTGAAGAGAATAATGCCTTCAGAATTAGAGTGGAACAAATGGAAGCAAATGACTTTATGAGAAATCAAGATACTATTAAACAGATCCAAACAAATGAAAAAATAGAAGGCAATGTGAAATATCTCCTTGAAAAAACCACTGACCTGGAAAATAGATCCAGGAGAGACAATTTAAATTATTGAACTACCTGAAAGTCATGATCAAAAAAAGAACTTAGAAATCATACTTTAAGGAATTCTCAAGGAAAATTGCCCTGATATTTTAGAATCAGAGGGCAAAATAGAACTTGAAAGCATTCACCAATCACCTCTTGAAAAAGATCCCCAAAAGAAAACTCCTAGGAATGTTATAGCCAGGTTCCAGAATCCCGAAATCAAGGAGCAAATATTACAAGCTGGCAAGAGGAAACAATTTGAATACTGTGGAAACACAATTAGGATAGCCCAGGATCAAGCAGCTTCTACATTAAGGGATCAAGGTGCCTAGAATATGATATTTTGGAGATCAAAGGAGCTAGGATTAAAACCAAGAATCACCTACCCAGCAAAACTCAATATAATTTTCCAAGGGAAAATATGGTCATTCAGTGAGATGGAATACTTTCAAACATTCCTGCTGAAAAAACCAGAACTGAAAAGAAAATTTGACACTCAAATACAAGGAGCATAAGAAGGTAAACATGGAAAAGAAATCATAAGGAACTTATCAAAGTTGAACTATTTAACTGCCAACATGGAAAAATGATAATTGCAACTTATGAAACTTTTCTCAGTATGAAGATTGGCGAAGAGAATACAAATGTATATATACATACACATATGTCTATATAGGAGGGTTTATATATGGGTGTGAACACATCTGAGTATGTGTACATATGAGTACATAGAGGGCACAGGATCAATTGAATAGAAAGGGAGTATACTCTAAAAGGTGAAATTCTGAGGTTGGAGAGGATTAGAATGAGAGGAGATGGGGGAGATAGAATGGGGTTAGTCATTCCATATAGAAGAGGCAAGGGATAATTGTTACAATGGAGGGGAAGAACAGGAAGGCAAAAGGAAAAGGGTCAACCTTACTCTCATTGAATTTAGCTTAGGGAAGGAATGACATAAACTCTAAACTGGGTATCTTGCCACACGAGAGAGTAGCAGGGATGGGGATGAGAGGTGGGAAGACAGAGGGGAGGGCGGGGTG
>JAQQSV010001067.1:0-38245 GCA_028646515.1 Pseudochirops corinnae
ATTGGAGGAGGGGGGATACACTAGGATGGCTGTTTTGGGGCGGTGGGTAGGGGAAAGATAGGAAGAAAATATGTAACTCAAAATCTCATGGAAATGAATGATGCAAACTAAAATAAAATTTAAAAAAAAAAAAAACATTACAGCCAGGCCAGATGATTTGAAGATAGGCAAGTATCAGCATATTAACCCTACTGATTTTCCAAACTGCTGATACTCTTGAAATATATTCAGGCTTTAGGCCAGTGGTTCTCAACCTTCTTAATGTGGGGACCCTTTAATACTCATATGTGGGCGTATCTGCATGTAGGCGGACCCACCTGGAGACAGACAGAGGAGCGGTGTCTCCGTTCCTAAGACCATTGGAAATATGTGTTTTCCCATGGTCTTAGGCAACCCCTGTGAAAGGGTCATTCAACCCCCAAAGGGGTCACGACTCACAGGTTGAGAACCACTGCTCTAGGCTAATGTATTCTGCTCCAGTCTTCACATAAACTACACCGAAGCAGACGTCAGAACACCAAAACATGAAAAAATTTCTCATTTCATTTCCATAGCTCTGTTATTCTTCTCCTTAAGTCCTACAAATTCCCTTCTTCACTTATTGAAACATTAGCTACTTAAATGGTTTTGTTTGTTTTGTTATGGTAAAGGTGCCTGACCTGCTAAATGCTGGAGTCTCTGTAGTCAGGTACTTTCACTGGACCACCATGTAATTACAATAATAATAATTATAACAACTGACATTTATATACACTTGGAAATTTGCGAATCACTTTACATAGATTATTTCAATTGAATCTCACAAATGATCCTGTTAGGTAGGCACTAATGGTGTTAATCCCATTGTACACATGTGGAAACTGAGACTCAGACAGGGTAAGTAACTTGCCTTAATGTAAGCACTTAATTCATTAGGATAGATTGTAACCCATCTATGCCAAGTATGTGTTGGAGTCGCTCTGGCTTTCAAGAGCAGATTGTGAGGCTTTCAGTGTAAAAAATTGGCAATTGCTGCAAATCAGGACCTTATTTATTATTTTGTGGGTTGTCTAGATTTAAGAAAATGCAGATTATGTCCTTTATCATCAGATAATACAGATTAAAACTTAAAAGTGTGTGCACGCATTTCTGCCCTCCCCCCCACCAGAGCCCACTTTAATTACCTTTATTTTTCTCTATATTTATTTCTCTCTATATTTTTTATTTTCATTTCTCTAATGAAATATATATTTTTTATATTTATATTTTTATAAATATATATTTATATTTCTTTATTTTTCTCTATATTTATATTGCTTTATAAATTTATATTTATATTTCTTTATGTTTCTCTATATTTTTCTATATTTCTATATTTTTATATTTCTCTATAAACACTATTTGAACTCATATCAAGTTCAGTAGAAGGCTTAAGGAAGAAAGTCACCATCAGACTGGAGGCCTGGTGACTGTAGGATAATTAATAATAATAACTGGCATTTATATAGCAATTTAATGTTTTCAAAACACTTTACATTATCTCATTTGAGTCTCATATTAGTTTTGACTTTATCCCTAATCTCCCTTTTTCCTCTTTTCTCCCCTTCCTTTGATTGTTAAAAAAATAATAATAAAGCCCTTGTAACAAATTTGGATAGTCAAGCAAAACGAATTCCCTCATTGGCCATGTTCAAAAAAATGTATCTCATTTGGCATTTTGAGTTGATGATCTGTCAGGAGAGGAGTAACACACTTCACATGGATTTTCCAAAATTATGGCTGGTCATTGCATTGAACAGAGTTTGTAAATCTAAGCTGATTGTCTTTACGATGCTGTTGTTGTAGAAATTGTTCTCCTGGTTCTGTTTACTTCATTCTGCATCAGTTCATACAAGTCTTCCCATGTTTCTCTTAAACCATCCCTTTTGTCATTTTTTATGATTGCAATGATATTCCATTATATTCATATAGCATAATTTGTTTAGACATTCCCTAATAGGTGGACATACCCTTAATTTCTAGTTCTTTACTAAAACAAAAGTAGCCACTATAAATAAATTTTTTTTTGTATTTTCAAGTCCTTTTCCTCTTTCTTTGAACACTTTTGGGGCACAGGCCTAATAAAAGAATATAGAATTTGTAAAAAATGTTTAATCTTTTATCCTTCTTACCCACATCAATTATCCCAAAGACGTACTGTAACATTTCCCCTATTTATTGTAAATCATCACCTTACTTATATGGATTCTTGTTTAGACTGTATGTCTAATGGTGGGCTTAATTGATTTACTCACTCAAATAACCTCACCCCAATTAAAGTAAGAGATTACTGGTAAAGTAGGTGAAAATAATCACTTGATTTCAATCATAAGCTTAATTTTAACCAACCAACAACTCAGTCGTAGGCTTTAAACTAAGTGTAAAAAGTACTTAGAATTGAAGGGACATTGTACAAGAAGAGTGTTCAGATAGTCTGAAGAAATTTTGTCACACTCTTGAGGTCATCTATAAATTGTCAAGCTGTTTGAGAACCTCAGTAATTCCAGAGATTGAAGTAAATGCTTTATCCTATCCCAGTAAAACCTCCTGAGTAGAAACTGCTTGGGAGAAAGTAGAGGGCTCCACTTTGGCTTCAGGCTGGGACTCCTTTCCCTCCTTCCCCTCTTTCCCCTCCTCCCCTTTGCAATAGGAAGACCTTTGAGGGGCTATCTCCAGTCATCCCGATCTGTATCTGGCCCAGGACCCAGATGTCTCCAGAGGAGAAAGTAACTGGTGACTTTGCACAGCCTTCCCTCACTTAAATCCAGCTTTCTTACTTGCAAGTTATGGCATCATCTTCCTGATGTCATGGTCCTCTTCGATAACAAAGGACAAATGACAGGAAGACCTTGTGAACTTCAAAGATTCTGTCGGACTTTGGATTGTCATCGGTGTCCTAGGGATCACCCTGGCTCAGTTGACAGCAGTGTCTTCATTGGGAGCCAAGTACAGATCAAACATAGATTCATGGCTCCTCAATGAGCCCAGGAAGGGAGTATATTCCCCAGGGGGACATCTTGAGCACCCTACGAAGGGAAGAAAAGGACTTCCAGTAGCCATAAGCTGTGAATCTCTCCTTTTGTCAAATATATTTTCTAAACTGGAGCTCACTTTCCCCTGGACTCTGTAGGTGTTGGTGGGAGAGTGTGTTATAGACTCCTTTTTTTATTCCTACTATTGGCACTTTAGTAAATACTCCTTTCTAAAAACTATTTAAGACCAGTTGAGTAAATGACTATCAGGCCATTATCAAAGAGAGAACACACTAGAATGGGGTCTTGAGCCAACAGTGCTAGAAAAACAACTTCCCTACCTCTTGGGGTACTCCTGGAACCTGGAGGGGTCATAGTTATTGGCTCCTCGGTTGGGTGAGAAGTAAGACAAAGTATGCACTGCATACAGTTTGGTAGATTCTTTACCTGGTATAAATTCACATTCCATATGCCACAAGCAAGGCATACTTATTCTTTTCAATCAGTTTATCCCTCCCTCATTCTCCAAGTATAAGAATACCATGACCTTTGCACTTTCTTTGGTTCACAGTATCATAGTATAATATACGCTCTGGAGATATGCTCCCAACCTCTGCCACTTCAGGGGGTTAAGATCCTAGAATCACTGGCTACTTCTTCCCTCCTAGGGTTAACCCAAAAAGATGGGAAACTGGTTAGTTAATATTGATTAATAATCTAGTCTTAAGTAGCTTTTAGAAAAGGGTATTTTGTTGTGTCATTTCAGTCATATCTGACTCTTCATGGCCCTATTTGGGATTTTCTTGGCAAAGACACTGGAGTGGTTTGCCATTTCTTTCTCCAACTCATTTTACTGATGAGGAAACTGAGGCAAACAGGGTTAAGTGACTTGCCCAGGATCACACAGCTAGGAAGTATCTGAGGACAGATTTGAATTCAGAAAGACGAGTCTGACTCCAAGCCAAGTGTTCTATCCACTGTGCCATCCAGCTGCCCAAGGAATATTTACCAAGATACTCAAGAACAGTTGGTGCAGAACATTCCCTCTCCCCAAAGTTTATGACATAGTCTCCCATGAGTATATACAGAGGCCAAGGAAATGTGGGCTCAGGTTTAAAGAACCCACGTAGCAAAGGATTCACAGCTCCTAGCTGCTAAGAGTCCTTTTCTGCCCTTTGTGGAATACTTGTGAAATTCCCCTTTAGTTTGACAGAGCTTTCTGCTGGGCTCCTTGTAGACTCCT
Source organism: Pseudochirops corinnae (assembly GCA_028646515.1). Classification (NCBI taxonomy): domain Eukaryota; kingdom Metazoa; phylum Chordata; class Mammalia; order Diprotodontia; family Pseudocheiridae; genus Pseudochirops; species Pseudochirops corinnae. The sequence continues at coordinate 4,234 of JAQQSV010001067.1, forward strand.
GAAGCTGCCTTATCACTTAGTGTATTTAGTCAGTTTGTTCTCAACTCTGAATGCAGACATTGCTGCCATTTGTTCCACAGGTGCTGCCAGGACCCCATGAGAAACCAACATTCTCTGTACTTTCAAAGTTTGCAAATAAAGGGGGGACGGTGAAGGAGGCCAACAAGGCTCTTCCGCTCTCCCTCACTCCCCCCCTCCCCAAAAAGAATTCGTTCTTAGGAACGTGGTAGAAATAGCTTTCTCCTCTAAGCCACCAGACACTGGATTCTAAGATGGTTTGTTATTTTATATAAAACCTTCAGGGTATGACCAAGCTTCTTCAGCCAAGTTCTGTATCTCCTGTATAGTGCTACACCATTATCTGCAATGACTTTCAGGGACTTCTCTCACCTTGTCTAATATTCTAGATCAGTGGTTCTCACCCTTCCTAATGCCGCGACCCTTTAATGCAGTTCCTCATGTTGTGGTGACCCCCAACTATAAAATTATTTTCGTTGCTACTTCATAACTGTAATTTTGCTACTGTTGGAATCATAATGTAAATATCTGACATGCAGAATGTATTTTCATTGTTACAAGTTGAGCATAACCCACGGGTGGAGAACCGCTGGTCTAGACTGATTGATTGACTCCATAGAGATGTTTACACATTGTTTACATTTGGTTTATAATGCTGTTGGGCTGACTCAACAAAGGTGAAAAACTTTAGATACTTTACATGGGGATGGATCAACTTAGCATTGATTGATTGAATGAACCCCAACACAATAGGTTTATATGTAGAAGGTCTCTTTATTTATAAATCCCCATAATTTCACTATCATTCTTAATACTTTCAATGTCTTTATCTACTGCCTAAATCTCACTCTCACATATCTGTTACCATGTGCCCTCAATAGTCCTCATTCAATAAAGCAAATGTGCTTTTATCAGCTCTTTGTAAAAAGCATATTCTTTATACTAAAGTGAAGTTAAATTGTGAGTAATTATAATCCACAACCTTGGCCCCAGAGAAAGCTTTAGGAAAATCACTTCTCCTTTTTTGGCAAAAAGGCATGGAACTCTGGGTAGAGAATGTAGTATGCCTTGCCAGGAGTACTTATTGTTTCTCTTGGTTTTGTTTAACTAATTTTTCTTTATTATGAAGGAGAACTCATTATGGGTTGGGGAGCAGCAAGGGTATATTCAGAAATAACTATGATGTGAAACCAAAAGGCATCAAATTCTTTAAAAAAAAAAAAGACTTCTTGTCAGATTGGAAATTATGGTCACAAGACTGTTAGTACCAGTCAGAGCTTAGATATGTGAATCATTCTGGCTATTTTAAAACAAAATATTCTAAAGTTTAGAAGTTACTTAAAAATTCAGTCAGAGGGTACAGATTGAACCTTCTGTAGGACGTAAGGAATTTGTGCATTTTCCTCTCCTTGTCCTTCTCTTTCCTTTTTTTCTCTCTCTCTCTGTTTCTTTCTCATATCATTTTCACCAAGTGCATTCCCTATATGGAATACAACACATACACACACACAAACACACACACAACCTCAGTGTATTTTGTAATCAAAATGAGGATCCTCTGATATATCCCATTACTGGAAAAAGTGTTGAAATTCTATACCTGCAGCTTTTCCTAGCAAATACCTCATAATATTTCACAGGAAATTCCAATGCTCTATCACATGGGACCATGTCTTTTCATAGATTTGTACCACTGTAAACTCTTACCTAAAATGGAGACTCTAGGCCGAAGGCTGAAAAACGCAGCCTAATGAGAAAAGCATCCTTGTCTCCCAGCAGGAAATGGGAATGCTCCAGGAAGGATTAGAAGATTGCAGCTGCTGAGAACCTAAAGTGTGTGAGCTGGAGGCTGGTCAGAACATCTGTTAAACTATTTATCAGGGTAATCCATGATCGTGTCTTGTTCTTATCTAGCTGAATTATTATCTTCCTCTGGGTCCCAGTTAATGGTGATTCAGAAAGAGAGAGATAAGCAGAGTAGTTTCTGATAATTCTGGTATATACAGGAGGCTGATTGCCCTCTGTTCCTCACTAGGAATTTGTGAGACTATTTTCTCATAGCAGTCAAGAAGTCATGCAATAGGATCGAATGGTAGTATGGTGGCCTATAGTATTGCCCATGTCTTCCTTCTGTTGCTCCTGAGATGCAGAATTGCTAGTTGTTACACAGGCGGCCAAGAGTTATGACTGCCGTTGAATTTGAATGGCTGGCCTTACTTGACATAAAATAGGAAGGACAGGATGGTGGCTATGGTGACGGCTGTTGCTGTGGCCTGACACTCAAGCAGATGGTAAACCAGACTGCCAAAGACCAGCCGGTGCAGGTGTTCTGGCCTGGGCCTGACAAAGACCAATTCCATGGTTTATATTCAATATGGGAACAAAATGGGATACTTGTGGATCATTCAATAGTAAACAAAAAAGGTATTTACTTAGCTATAGCAGGAAGAGGATATTCAACAAAGATAGGGATTGAGGACATCTAGAGTTGATTCAGCTGAGTGAAGCTCCCATGACTGAGTTGCTCATCATTTGCTACCAGCCAAGCATCAAAGAACTCCTCACGCCTGCTTTACACTCAGGCAGTGAAAAGTGATGCCAACAACCAGAGGCTTTAGTTCCCTGAAACAACCAAGTTACTAGAATGGTCTCAATATCTTTTAAGGAAAAACTAGCCCAACTTTCGGGGAGGGAGGAGTAGGATATTGCTCCTACCGTAGCAGGTGACCCAGTTTCTGGAGCAGAGTGAGTATCAAAGCATGAGGAAAGCTAGAAAGGTGGTAGATATGCCTCCTGAGTCCAGAAACTAGCATCTGTTAGGAATGCCATCAGATGGTGAGTAAGAACAAGAGGTTGATTTCTCCTACCACTCTTCCTTTTCTTCCTCTTATTGTTAGCCATGATTCAGACCTGACGTCTTAGAAACACACCTCTCCTCTTTTTCCTTCTCCAGGAGCTGTGGAGATGTGTGGCTCAACAATCCCACCAACCTTCACCTGAAGATCTGGTGACATGCAGGTGAGAGAAAGCTTGGGAGATGGCAGAAGGCAGCTGTTCCATGTAGAAATGCTTAACTCACTGTATTCTGTTTTTGTTATGTTATTATCATAGCTCGTCTACCGGGGTCCTGTGAATGTGAGGGGTTGTGAAGTAAAAGGGAAGCAAGGTATGGGGTGAAGGTTCTAGAGTTGTCTTCAACATAGGGATTTTAAAAATATACATACATAATTATTTATTTAATTTTCTGGAGAACTCTGGATCCAGCCTCCAAGAGTTTGAACTGCTTAGCACCACTGCCAAAGTGTAGTACTGTCAGTGAGAAGAGTAATTTAGGCATCAACATGTTGAGAGTCCCCTGGTGGCCCCAAGGATGTACTGCATCCTTTCCAAAAGCATCCATGTGCTAGAAAGGAATTGAGGAGGTTACTGGCCTAATGATTCAAAAAAATAAAAATCAAAGAAAAGAAGTTATCAAAAACTATTTTTCCCAATTATATGCCAACAAAACTGATAACGTAGATGAAAAGGATGAATATATTAAAAATGCAAAATACCCAGGTTAACAGAAGAGGAAATAGATTATTTAAATAATCATATATCAGAAAAAGAAATTGAACAAGCTACACATGAACTGCCAAAGAGGAAAAAAAAAACCAGAACCAGGTGGATTTACAAGTGAATTATATTGGGGCATCTAGGTGGCACAGTGGATAGAGAACCAGCACTACAGTCAGGAAAACCTGGGTTCAAATTCCAATGCTTACTAGCTCTGTGAGCCTACACAAGTCACTTAACCTCAGATGCCTCCAAAGAGAAAAAAGAAGTATAACAAACATTCAAAGAACAGCTAATTCTAAGATTATATAAACTTTTTGTAAAAACAGGAAAGGATTCTTACAAATTCTATGATACAAATATGATCTTAATACCAAACCAGAAAGAGACAAAGCAGAAAAAGACTTTAAACTAATTTGTTTTTCCAATGAGGTTATTATTTGACATCATGCTAGAATGCTCACTAAAGAAATGAAACAAAGGAAATTGAAGGAATAAGCATAGGCATAAAAGAAACAAATGATTGCTTTTTACAGATGATATGGTGGTCTAGTTAGAGAACCCCAGACTGAACAAAAAAGTTAATTGAAGCAATTAATAATTTTCTCAAAATATAAATCCAAATGAATCATCAATATTTCTACACATTGCCAGCAAAATCCAACAGCAAGAGAAAGAGAAATTTTATTCAAAATAACTACAGACTATGAGTCTATGAAGATTCACACAAAAACTGTACAAAAGACATTTTTATAGAATTAGGCAGACCCAGATAATTGGAGAATTATTCACTGTTTGTTGGTGGGCTGTACTAATGTAACACAGATTACAATATTGCCTAAATTAGTTTACCTATTCATTCCTGTACCAACCTACCAGAAGATTATTATGGAGCTAGAAATAATAATAACAAAATTCATCAAGGTCAAGAATATCAGGAGAATGAAAAAAAGAAGTGGGAAGGGAGAGGGCCTAGCAGTACCAGATCTCAAACTAAACTATAAAGAGGTAATCATCAAAATTAGTCACTATTAGCTTAAAAATAGAGAGCTAGGTCAGTGGAACAGATTAGGTATAGGACATATAGAAGTAAATAAACATGGTAGGTAGCACAGTGTTCTGATTACATAAAACTAAAGAGGTTTTGCATAAACAAAATCAATGTAATTGACTAGAAGGGAAATAGTTAACTAGAAGACATCTTTGTAATATATTTCTCTGACAAATTTCTGATATCCAAGATATATAAAGAATTAATAAAATATATAAGAACAAGTCATTCCCCAATAATAAAGTTTTAAAAAAAAAAAGCACACTATCAACAACCATATGAAAAAAATGATCCAAATCACTAATAAAAGAAATGCAAGTTTAAACAACCCTGAGGGTGCTGAGTGAAGTAAATAAAACCAGGAGAACAATTTAGACAACAAAAAAAGTGCTTAAAAGATGAAAAAATTTTAATGACTTAGGAACTCTTAAGAGCATAATGACCAATCACAGTTGTAGTAGACTCCTAATGAAAGATGATATCCACCTCCTGATAAGAGAGGTGATGGTCTCAGAAAGCAGATTGAAACATGGTTGATGGGGAATTTGTTTTGCCTGACTATATATGTCTCTTATGGGGATTTTTCTTCTCTTTTTTTGAGAAGAAGGTGGGAGGAAGAGAAGGCAGATTTTTGTTGACTGAAAAAATAAACTTTAAGTTTTAAAAAAAGTATACATAAAGAAAAAATAAGAAGGAAATATTTTGGAACTATATCCTCAAAGTCACTAAACTATGCATACTCCTCTGTCACAGTGATACAATTACTAGGCTTATAACCCAAAGAGATAAAAGAAAGAAGAAAAAGACATATATATGTACCAAAATATTTAATATAGTAACTTTTACTTCAGTAAAGAACCAAAAATGAAGTGGGTGTTCATCAGTTGGGGAAGGGCTAGCAAGTTATGGTATATGAATGTAATGGAATGTTATTGTGCTGTAAGAAATGGTAAAAGGAATGAATTCAGAGAAGACTTTATTGACTGATTCAGAGTGAAGTGAAAAGACTACAACATTGTTGAGGAAAACAACTATGATAGACTTGTCACCTTTAATTGATAATATCATAGTCATGATAAAGACCAATAATGAAACATGCTTCTTATCACTTGATAGAGAAGAAATGGATTAGATGCAGTGGTTCTCAACCTTCCTAATGCCCCGACCCTTTAATACTTGTATGTGGGCTTATCTGCATGTGGGCAGACCCACCTGGAGATGGATAGAGGAGCGGTGTACTGGCTCCTAAGACCATCGGAAATAAATATTTTCTGATGGTCTTAGGTGATCCCATCTGACCCCCAAAAGGGTCGTGACCCACAGGTTGACAACCACTGGATTAGAGGTACAGAATGAGACTTAGATTTTCAGACATCAGATTTTAGACGTTTCAAATCCAATACATGATTTTGTTTTATGTGACTGTTTTGTTGTTGTTGTTGTAGTTATTGTTATAAAGGAGGGATTTTATTTATAAAGGAGGAAGTAGCAGGAATAGGAAGTAATCATAGTGACACTAAAAATTGGAAGAAAAGATGAATCTTTTAAAAACAAACAGAAGAAAATAAAAGGAAGTCTATAAAGGAAAAGAGTGTGGCAATGTTGCAACTGCCATGTTAAATTGGAAATTTACCTCTCTCCAAAATCCCCAAAATATACATAATGGAAATTAATAGTTTCATGTGCAGTCTTCTTTTTCTGTTCTTCATATATGGAAATATTGATGTTTGTTGGTGCTTGACAAGCTCAAAATAATAAAGAGAAATTTTCTTTCAAGTCTTGACTTTGCAGCTAAATTGTAGGCAGGAAAATAAACCTCTTTCAGCGCTAATGAACACAGTAGGTGTGCAGTAAATATTCAATGGAGACATAAATGGATTTGTTTCCCAAACATCTTTCTATGTACCCTGATGTTTTTTAAACAAACTGGAAAGCCTAACCAAAACTCTTCTCACTAGGAGCAAAAATAGCCCTTTTCATAGCCCTTTTCCTTCTATGTGGACTTTCTGGCTTTTACAAAAATATAAGTTATAATTACCATGGGGATTTTTTTTTAATGTGCTGGTATGAAATAAAGTCTAAACTCTAATTAATGACTTCACCTTAAATTCCAGGGCCCCAAAATGTGAATTTGTTTTGCTTAACTATACTTACTTGTTATAAGGTGAGGGCTTCTATTTGGGGAAGGGTGAAGTTGTGTAGGGTTTGGGGGCAGGGGAATAAGTGATACAAGAAAAAAAAAAGGAAAGGGCATCAACGAAATATTTTTTAAAATACGCCGAAGAAAGTAGCAGTTCAGAAGGAGACAGACTAACAGGGAAGTGTTAGTACTTTTTAGTACTTTTATGTTGACCTAATGTAAACAACATCATAAAAAGAAACAATTTTGAAAGACTTAAGAGCATTAACACATTAATCAATCTCCTAACAGTAAGATGATGGACTAAATGAGGGGTGGGGAACTCTTGACCTAGAGGCCACATATGGCCCATTAGGTCCTCAAGTGCAGCCTTTTGACTGAATCCAAGCTTCACAGAATAAATCCCCTTAATAAAAGGATTCATTATGTAAAACTTGGACTCAGTCAGAAGGCTGCACCCAAGGACCTAGAAAGCCACATGTAGCCTTGAGGCTGCAGGTTCCCCACCCCTGGACTAAATATTTAGAATGAGATGTGTTATGGGACATGGCCAATATAGGAATCTGTTTTGCTTGATTATACATACTTGTTACAAAGATTTTGTTTTGTTTTCCAGTGGGGGCAGGCAGAAGGCAAGAGGATAAATAAAGTGCTTAAAATAAAGCTTCTTAAAAATGAAATGAAATTAAAAATTTTATGTAATAGAAATAAATAGCTTTACATATTATCCTCTTTTCTTTTTTTGTATATTGAAATGTTCATGCTTATTGATGTCTGCTAAATTCATAATAGAAAAGGCAAATCCAAAAAGTAAAGTAAAAAAATAAATTTTAAAGCCCTAGGACCATCTGACAAAGGAGCAACCTTCTAGTTTACCAGCCCAAGGAATGTCATCATCAGATGACTAAAATGTGGAAATAATGTTGAAAGTAATGTGAAGCCCACATGAGCAGCTTTCCAGAGGACTGCTGCTGTGAACAGCTTTCAAGGTTCTGATTACATAGTATAACGAACTCTATTTATTCAATAACAAATCAAAGCAAAACAGTCACAGAAAGTCAAGGTACAGCATTCACAATATTACAACTTAAATACAGCATTCACAATGACATAATAACTCAACAACTTATGACTAAAATGGCCATATAGTTTTCAATAAAGTGGTCACATAGTTTTAAACAAAGTACAATCAATCATGTAGTAGCTCAGTCATTCAATCATAGAGTACAAAAGGTCAAAGTCCTCCACCCATGGGTCACACTAAGTTACAAATCAGTCACTACTCAGTCATCAGTCACTACTCAGTACCCTCTTAAGGGGTAGTGGAAAATACACAGGCCCGTCCACCCCTCGGTCACAAGTAAATCACAATTTCATCACTGCTCAGTATCCACAGAGGGGTCTTTTCATCTTGACTAGAGGCACATGGTCCCAGCTCCTACCCAAATCTAACCAACTGCCACCTGGGTTCAAAGGTAGATGGCTCCCAATTCCTTGTCCAGCTCTCCATGCAGTTCCTGCTCACAGTGTCGTCCATCCCAAATCCCCCACAGTCTCTGTTCCTGGGAAGACAAGGCTCAACAAAGCCACAAGAACATTCATGCACATTAACAAAGCCATAACAACGTTTGTACAAAATACTGGCACCACAGTCACGCTTCCTCAGTCTTCTGCAGCTCCACTTGGCCCTTGGAAATCCTCAGCAGCTCCAGGTGGCCTTCAGAAGTCTTCAGCAGCTTTGTTCTCAAAATCAGAATCACTTTCTCCAGTTCTTAAAATCAAAATCACTTTCTCCATGCAAGTTTCAGTCCAGCAGTAGCAGCCTAGGCTTCAGGTGCCCATTCCATGAATTCTGACTGTCCAACTTGTGCTCTTCCTTATATATGGTATAGCTCCTCCCTGTTCAGCCCCTTCCTGTTCCATCAGCAACAGGGGTTCATACCTTCTGTTTCTTTAACAGAGGCTTAATTTGAAATGAGGTGCTAAGTACCACTTAGCTTTCCAATACAAAGGGATCTTCAAATTTCATTACCATTACAGAAGGACTATGGGAAATCATGCACATTAATGCCCTGTCGGTGGATCCATGAATTTGTCCTACTCCCTTATGGAAGGCAATTTAGAATTATGCTTTAAAAAGGAAAAAAGTTACTAAAATTCCCATACTCTTTGACCCATATATCTAAAGGAAGTCAAGGATAGAATGAAAAGCCCCCATATACACCAAAACATTCACAGTAACATTTTTTATGCTAACAAATAATCAGAAACAAAGTAGGTATCTGTCAATAGGAGAAGGGCCAACAAATTATTTTACATTAATATCATGAAATATTACTTTACTATAAGAAACAGGGAATATGAAGAACATTGAAGAGTTTGAAAAGACTTACATGATCTAACACAAAATGAAGCCAGTAGAACCAGGAAAACTATATAAGAAATGATCATAACAATGAAAACCCAAAGAATAAAATGACACTGAATCTTGTGCAATTACAATGACCAAGTTAGGCCCCTGAGAAAAGTTGAATATGCTTCCTTTTCTTCATTGCAGGTATAAAATACTGCATATACTGACAGACAAGGTCAATAAGTTGGTATAGTTTTGCTAAAGTGCTTTTTTTCACTTTCTTTTAAAATTTTTCTTATAAGAACTAGCTCACTAGGGAAAGATATATAATGAAAGGAATGTCATGAAAAAAACCCAAAAGGTATCAATAAAAATGATGTGACCTTTTAAAAAAATATCTTTTTCGTTTGCCCCAAAGCAGGGGCTACTTCAGTGGTGGTAATTATACCCCTAGTATTGGCTTTAGTTCAAACCAAAGCACTTCCTACTCTTACTAAGCTAGAAAGTTTCTGCCCAGTGTGAGGATTTTCTGTTGTTAAATCAAAACTAGATTAAAATGGAAACTTTTCATAAGCTTTGCATACTTATGGGATTTATCATCCAAGTGATTTCACAGATGAAAGAACAGAATGGAATGCTTACTGATGCTTTTTCCACATCCTGAACTTTTATATAAAGTATGAATGATTTGATACTGAATAAATATTGAACTTGGATTAAAAGTTTCTTACATTACTTATGATAGGGTATAACTAGATTAGTTCTAACATTTCCCTGATGATGAACATTCTGTGATGCTCATTCTAAATGTGTTGATAGAATTTCTTCTGTAAGTTCTCTAATAGGGTCTGAACTTCAAAAAGATATTTTTCAAAAGCACCCCAGTGGATTTCAAATTATTTTGCATATATTTGTATACAAAGTGGTGTTCAATACAATTTTGTTGAATTAGTTACTGATGCATTTTCAACTCTCTGTATCATGGACTTCACAAAATCATGGGATTACAGAATCTCAGAGTGAGAAGGGACCTCAGAGGCCAGCTAGTTCAACCCATAACTGAACAAGAATCTCCAACATACCTGTTAAGTCAGTCTGTCAACTAGTATTTATTAATTGCCTACTAGGTATTCAGGGAGGCCTAGCACCTCTGATTTGAGGGCTTGGCAAGCTTTTTTCAGGGTTGCTCACCTACCTTTGTTGCCCACCTTTTACCCAACTCTCACCTGTACCTCCAAGAAGCTGTAGCATGGGCAGCAACCAAACCCTGGTAAAACTGGCTCAGTAGACCAGCTAAACCGGGCTAAACCTAAATCCATGATTTAGGTGATGTCTTTCCCAAGCATGTGAAGATATCCCCCAGCAGAACAGGCAGATGAGAACAATTGGTTCCAATGGTCATGAAGACAGCCAAAGCAGGTACAGTAGAGCACTTAAGGCTTGTTTGGACATCAAAGACACCAAGGCCATCCATTGCATCCCAGGTCATCATTCTGACTTTTGTCTTTGCCGCTGGACTTTGATGACTGGAAATGAAAATGAGGCTGATGACTTTGTATAACTCTGCCTTACATCACCTCTTGATGTCATTCATCCTTTTTGAAAAGAATAACAACGATTATATGCTAGCCACTGTGCTAAACTATTGGAAAGGCAACAACAACCATAACAAAAATGGTCATTCACCTTGAAGACTTACATCAAGAAACAGATCAATTCATACGCAGATAGCTCTAATTGTTAGTTTTTCCACCCAGCAAACTTAGATTTGTCTCTGTAATTTTCACTCACTTTCTTTCTTCTGTCCTCTTCTACCATGCCCAAGTGTAATCCTGCTTCCATATGACAACCCTTTAAATACTTGAAGATACCAATCATATCTCCATGAAGTCTTTTCCTCTTTAGGTTAAACAACCCCAGTTTTTTCATCCTATCCACATATCACATGGACTAAAGGCCCTTAACCACCTTGGTTGCTCTAGACACTTTCCAGGTTATCCTGGTTATCTTCTGGTACCTCTCCAGTTTATCAATATCCTTCATAAATGGTGGGTCTCAGAACCTAGGGGAGATGACAGTGGGAATATCACCTTTCAATTTCTGGACACACTTTTTCTTGGAGCCTAAAACCCTGTTGAGTTTTTTTTTTAAAATGCTAAATGACACTGTTGATATATAGGACTACACTAAAAATTCCAGATTATTTTTCCGATAAATGCTATCTAGTTATATTTTCTCCATATTTTTTCCTGGGAAGCTGATTTTGGGGATCCAAATCTAACACTTTTTATTTGTCCTCATGAAATTGTAACTTTCCAGCTTCAGCCTTTTAAAATCTTGACTTTATCAACCAATGTATTAGCTAGCTCCCCTCCCATCATTGCTGCCCCATACTAGCTTTATGCCATCTACAAAGTTTATAAGCATGCCCTCTACCCCTTGATTTAAATCTGATAACAATGTTAAATAGCCTTAGTCACTCTTCTAGTGACCACCTTCCAAATTAACATGACTACTCTGGGTTTGGTCATGCAACTAGTTCCAAATCCATTTAACCCCTACTGTACCCTGTTGCAGGTCCCTTCATCTTTTCCATCAGATAGCCTAAGTGGCTTTGTGAAATGCTTTGTTAAGAATCCGGGTAAATCATAGCTACATCTTAGTCCTGATCTACCAGGATTAGATTCCCTTGTCAAAAAAAAAAGAGAGAGAAAATTAGTTTGATGTGACTTCTTCTTGATGAAGTCATACTGGTTTACTAGTTTCTAGTTTCCTAGATATTCATTAACCACAACTTTGAGAATTTTTTCATGAACTGAAATTAAGTTTACTGGTTCATAGCTTTCAGATACCACTCTATTCCCTTTAGTACAGCAATTCTCAATCTGTGGGTTGCGACCCCTTTGGGGGTCCAACAGGGTCGCCTAAGACCATCGGAAATATATTTCCGATGGTCTTAGGAACCCAGACACCGCTCCTCTATCTGTCTCCAGGCGAGTCTGCCCACATGCAGATACACCCACATACGTATTAAAGGGTCGGGGCCTTAGGAAGGTTGAGAACCACTGCTTTAGGAAAAAAAAAAGGGCCATTTTTCCCTCTCCAGTTTTCTACACTATTTCACTCATTCCCCATGGTCTTTCAAAGATGACTGACGGTGGCTCAGCAGTTACATTTGCTAACTCTTTCGGTATTGTAGGTGGTTTGGGCCTCATAAACTCATCAGGGGGCACCTACTTATCATTTCCTTTCTCGTCTAGGATTTCAGCTCCCTATTAGTCTTTTTTATTGTCCCATTTCCAATTCCCCAATCATTTTTCTTACCAGAGAAAACAGAAAGAAAATGAGTTGAATAGCTCTGCTTGCTCCCCACTGTCTATTACCATTGTTCCATCCACCCTGAGTGTCAGTCCTAAACTTTCTTTGATCTTCTTTTTTCTGAACATTGCTAAAAAATATATAACCCCCTTTTTGTTTTCTTTCATTTTACTCATTAACCTTACCTTATTCTGAACTTGAGAACCCCTGATTTTTAAAAAAATAAGTCTCATAATGTTCTCTTTCACTTTTTATAGTACAATGATTGGATAGCTACATGGTGCAATGGATAGAGAGCCAGGCCTGGAGTCAGGAAGACTCACCTTCCTGAGTTCAAATCTGGCATGAGACACTTATTAGCTAAGTGACATTGAGCAAGTCATATAACCTTGTTTGCCTCAGTTTCTTCATCTGTAAAATGAGCTGAAGAAGGAAATGGCAAACCAATATCTTCCAAGAAAATCACAAATGGGGTCATGAAGAGTCAGATACAGTTGAAAAGACTGAACAACAACTGTAATAATTAATATATATAGCTCCCCTACCTCCATACCCCTTGCTGGAACTGGACTTTCCTTTATAACAAAAAAAGTAATAATAATGTGATAAGTGATATATATCATAATCATAATAATAATAAGTGATCATATATAATAACGTATGTAGTGTGCTATGCCCATAGACCCTTACCTCTGTACTGAGAAGAGGCGGGAATATTTCATTATCTGTTCTCGTAGACGCAGTTTGGGTTCTTTTCAGTGTAATTTTCATTTACTTAGTTGTAGTCATTAAGCAGATTTTTTTTTTGCTTCTGCTGGTTTAATTGCATCAGTGGATGAAGTGAGCAGGACCGGGAGAACAATTTCTAATAATAACAATACTGTTCAGTGCGGTGACCAAATGTGATTCCAGAAGATTCATGATGAAGCATGCTACCAGCCTCCTGGCCGAGTATAGATTGAGACATGTTCTTGGGACACGGCCAAATGAGAATTTTTTTTTTGCTTGACTGTGGGTATTTGCTCAAAAGGCTTGTGTTTTTCTTTCTTCTTTGGTGAGCATGGGGAGAGAAGGTGAGAGAGAGAAATGAATTTTCATCCATTAAAAAATTAAAATTAAAAAATAAACTTGGGGAGGAACGTGTGGGAAGATGGGAGAGATGGTGCTGGAATACAGAGTATTTCAAATCCCTCTCCATCCCCCTAACAATGAAACACCCTACTAGGCATCTTTGGTCCTTGCATTGATCGAAATTACTAAGTCTTTAAAAGTTGTTTGTTTTTGGATGTTCTTGTTATTATTATAAATTGTTCTCCTGGTCCTGCTCACTTCACTCAGATATGCAGTTAAATAAGCAGAAACAAAAACAAAAAAATAAAAATCTGCCTAATGATTACAATAATCGTCACTAGATTTCCTACCCCTCCCACTCAGGAATCCCCAGAGGAACCCCAGAGTCTTTGGAGATCTGAGGTGGAAAAGCCTCAGCTGGTCAAGGGCCAAGATAAGATAATCAGGTAGACCCAACACTCTATTCCCCGTGGCACCCAAGCCCAGCCAAACCCAAACTTTCTCCAGACCAGCCGCAGGAAGTTCTAAGCTGCACAGAGTTCTGGGCTGAGGGGTTCTGGACCATCCATTCAATATGGCACTCCTTACCTAAACTAGAGAGCACCTGGGCTCACCCTAAGCATTCCCCAAACCCTTGGCTAGCTGTCTGAGCCTAGCCCTGGAGGGAGCAGCCTCAGGGAATTCTAGGTTAGCCTAGTATAAGATTCCAGGAAACCTAGCCTGAAGGTAGCTCATCTCAAGCAAGGCCCCAACCCAGCCCTAATCTAGCCAAGAAAGCAACCTCAGGGCATTCTAGGAAAGATCCAGCACACCACCAGTGAGCTCTCCACCCACCCAATTTAGGCAAATCGTAGGAGAAAGATCCTTGGCAAAATCCAGCTAGAGCAGTCCCTAAGGCTTGTGGTCAGAGCCTAGCACTGGAGAAATCACTTAACTGGAGTGGGGGAAGGACCCCAGGAAAGCCTGCCTTAGGGATAGGTCCTGGAGACCTGTGCTAAGGGAGAGCTGCCAGGCTGAGCCCATCAGAGGAGCAGACAGAACTAGGCAGGCCCCCCCCATACCATTCAGTTTAGGGACTTGCTTCAAAGGCACTGTCCCCCATCCCCCACTAGTAAACCCAGGGAGACTGTGAACACCACATGTAAATACTTTGGTTTCAGAGACTGGGAAACAAATCCAGGTAAAGGGTCGGGGGAAAAACCTGGCAAAAAACAGGGACTACAGGATGATCTGGAGGAATGAAATAGGATACAATTTGGAAAAGGTAGGATAACACAAGGAAGATCAGCACCTTAGAACTGATCATGGAAAATCTCATTTTAAGGACTGAAGGTCCTGAAATTATAATGGGCCAGACAGAAGGGGAAAAAAAAGACTCAACAATACAACAAGAAATATTAAATAAAAAAAGAAAATTAAAGCAATATAATAAAAAAACTTACTTGGAAAACAAGTCAACTGAGAGTCAAGGAGTTTAGAACTATGTAAAAATTATGATCAGAAAAAAAAAAGTCTGGATACTGTATTTTAGGAAATTACAAAAGAAAATTGCCCAGTTCTGAGGGGAAATTTTATATATTTAGATGTTTATATATTATATGTAGTTTTACATTTGTATTTTTAATTTATATATTTCTATGTATCTAAAGGATTTCATCAACAAAAGAACAAATAAATGAATTTAATAAATTTACTAAAAAAGTAAAATTTTTAAAATTTGAATAGCAACAAATAAAAAATCTCCAACTAAATAACAAAGTAGAAATTCTGAAATTTAAAGAAGAGACTTTAAAAAGCAAAAAGACCATTGAATTTCTTTAAAAAAACAAAACAAAACTAGGAGCAGCTTTCCTCTTCTTTCCCAACAAAGCTAATATAAAAGATAATTAATTAGGGTTTGTTTGTTTGTTTCAAAGACAGGAAAACCAAGTTCTATCAACAATGAAAAAGGAGAACTTAGGAAAAAATGCATAGGAAATAAAAGAAATCATTAGAAACTATTTTGCCCAATTATGTGTTAACAAAAATGGTAATTTAATTGAAATAGATGGCTGTTCACAAAATTGTAAAAATCCAGATTTAGAAAAGAAGGATTAGACTATTTTAATAACCTAATATAAAAAAAGAAATTGAACAAGCTATAAATGAAATACCAAAAAAAACCTCTAGATTTGATGGATTTACATATGAATTCTATCAAAAATGCAAAGAATAATTAATCCCAATACATGAACTTTTTTAAGTAATAAGAAGACACTCTTTTAATTTCTTTCTATGATACAAATAGTCTTGATACCTAAACAAGGGAAAGATAAAGCAGAGGGGAAAAAAATTACAGAACAATACACCTAATGGTGGGCAGCTAGGTGGAACAGAGACCAGAGTTCAAATATTACCTCAGACACTTTCTAGCTGTGTGACCCTGGACAAGTCACTTAAGCTCCTGCCTGCATAAAACTAGAAAAGGAAATGGCTCTTTGGCAAGAAAACCCCATGGTCAGTTGGTCCATGGGGTCATGAAGTGTAAGACGCAACTAAACAATAACAATTCCTAATGAACAATGAAGCAAAAATTTAAATAAAATTTTACCAAGTAGACTACAACAATATATTTTTTAAAATGATATACTGGATTTATACCAGGAATGTCATTTGGTTCAATGTAAGGAAGACTATAAATATAATAAATAATATTAATTTAAATAATAAAAACTACCCGATTATATCAACAGATACTAAAAAGAATTTTGACAAAATCTAACACTCATTTCTGTTAAAAACTTTAGAAATCAGGAATAAATGAACCCTTCCTTAATAAAGAACTAATAATAAGAATACTAGTACAGGAATAATAAAGAGCATGTATCTTAATTGAAGAACCAGCATTGTTTGTAATGAAGAAAAGTTAGTGACCTTTCCAGTAAGATCAGGGGTAAAGCTCTAATGCCCAATATCACTACTACTCTTTAACATAGAGTTAGAAACACTAGCTGAAGCAATAAGACAAGAAAAGTAAACTGAGAAAATAAACACAGAATTATCACTTGTTTCTGATAATATGATGATGTACTTAGAGAACCACAGAATCAAGTAAATAGTTAATTGAAATAATAATTTCGTCAAAGCTGAAGAATATAAGATGAATCCACATTAATCATTAACATTCCTATATAAAACCGACAATACCTAGCAATAAGGACTAAATAGAGAAATTCTATTCAAAATTACTATGTTGTTTCTGCTGTTGTTGTTTAGTCACGTCTGACTCTTCCTGACCCCATTTGGGGTTTTCTTGGCAAAGAAACTGGAGCGATTTGTCATTCTTTCTTTAAGTCATTTTATAGATGAGGAAACTCAGATAAACAGGGTTAAGTGACTTACTCCAGATCACACACAGTCAGGAAGTGTCTGAGGTCAGATTTGAACTTAGGAAGACAAGTCTTCCTGTCTCTAGACCAGGCACTCTGTCCATGGTACCTCTTAGCTGCCATCTTATACACTGACCTCTTGACAAATGGTCATGCAGACTCTATTTCAAAACTTTTGGTGATAGGAAACTCATTGTTTCCCAAGGTAGCCCATTATTCTTTTGTACAACTCCAAATGTGTGTGAAATTTTTCCTTATATCAAGCTGAAATTGGATTCTCTGAAATTTCCATCCATCATTTGTAGTTCCATACTTTGGAACAAAACAAAACAAACAAAAAAGACTAAATCCTCTGCCATAAACCAATTCTTAAAATATTTAAGCATAGCTATCATGTCCCTCCTTGGTCCTCTCTTTTCAAAAGACTATTTTAAATCTTTGTCTGTGCTTTCAGCACCTTGCATATAGTAGATACTTAATAAATGCTTATAGAATGGAATAGAATTAAATATTCATAATTCCTTCAACTGGTACTCATGTGGCACAGTTTTGAGTCCCCTCACCTCCTGGTTACCTTGCTGGTTTGTACTCCAGCTTATTAACATCTTTCCTAAACTGAATAAATACAGTATCCCAGATGTACTCTGATCAAGAATGAGTATTATGTGACTATTCCTTTTCTTAGTGCAGCCTAAGTTCCTATTGCCCTTTTGGCTGCCATCCCACCCTATTGACGGATATTGTGTTTGCAGTCCAATCATCCAGCTCTTTTTCACACGAACTATTCTCTATCCATGCCTTCCTCATCCTAAAGTGATGTGGCTGATTTTTTTCCAAACCCAAGTGTAAAACCCTTATTAAAATTAATCTCATTAGATTCTGCCCAAAGCTCTAGCCTATTGAGCCCCTTCCTACTTTTTGATATTGATTTTATCATCTCAACTTTGCATAAACTTACAGCTTTGAAAAGTATGGCATCTATGTTTTCATTTGAATCATTGATAAAACTATTGGACAAAACAGGGATAAAGGAGAAATACATGGGGAAATCCATTAGAGACGTCACTCATGATTGACATGGGTACGTTAGTCATTGTACTAGGCATTCAATCAGTTCAAAATCCATATAACTTCACTCTCATCCAGCCTATATCTCACAACTTGTCTAAAAAAATATCACAGAAGATGTTGCCAAACATCTGGGCATACTATGGGACATTCTCTGGGTCTATTAGTCCAACAACCTGAGGGCTCATCCTTTGCAAAATGGTAAAGTAGCTGGAAATTCTCTTAGGAATTTTCCATGCTGCCCTGGAAACTTGGGCTCTATCAGTTCTGTTTTTCCTCTCTTTTTGTTACATCTCCTCTTCTCTCCTAGAAGCTCATGCTCTCACCTTCTTTGGGATGAGGCAAAAGAGTTGATAAACCACTTGACCTAAAGGTATTAAGTTATTCATGTATAGCCAAGGAGAGGGGGAGGTAAGGAAGAAAGAGAAGTGGATTTCCACTTTAAAAGAAGATATAGAGAAGAGAGCTGGACCAAATAATTATAAATTAAGCAAGATTTGAAAAATATACCCTTCTGGAATGGTCCAGAGCTTTCATTATGAAAACAAAACTTATCACAAAAAGAAAATTATGTGTTATGGAGAGGAATCTTCTGGCATTAAATAGATCTGCATCTATAAAAAATGACATCAAAAAGTGTCCTGATTTGTGCCCCACTCCCTTCTTTATGGACCTAGGCAGAGGTCTACCTTTCTTACTCTTCTGTTGTGCTGTGTTCCTTAAAAGGTAACATTTAACACTGAGGAGTGAATCATTCGGGGTATTGTAGGCATCATTGGGTGGGGATATTTTGGGGTCAGAGAGACCTTTTTTGGTAGAGCTAATCCCACCATGTAGGTGACAGGCCACTCTGCCAATAAATAGTCTTGATTGAGCCATAGTTGCAAATTCCCTCTTCTCCAGTGGATACTTCTTTACTTAAATTAAGAAAAAGACCAAAGACCTCAGAATGGTATAGGGTAAAGGCTCATCCTTTACCTTCATCTTCCTTCTGGAATAAAATCCTAAAACTTAGTCAGTTAGTGACAGAAGTAAGACCTCCTCTACTCCTCTATTAATTTAATATAGACAGCAATCTGAGGATGCTTAAGTTCTACTAAGACTAGAAATGCCTGGGTAGCAGTGATCATTTTGTTTGTTTTTTGTCTTTTTAGAGGCGGGAAGGCAGGGCAATTGGGATTAAGTGACTTGCCCAAGGTCATGCAGCTAGTAAGTGTTAAGTGCCTGAGGCAGGATTTGAACTCAGATCATCCTGCTCTATTCACTGTGCCACCTAGCTGCTCCCAGCAG
Source organism: Pseudochirops corinnae (assembly GCA_028646515.1). Taxonomy (NCBI): domain Eukaryota; kingdom Metazoa; phylum Chordata; class Mammalia; order Diprotodontia; family Pseudocheiridae; genus Pseudochirops; species Pseudochirops corinnae. The sequence goes on from JAQQSV010001067.1 coordinate 23,466, forward strand.
TGATCATTTGGGAAGGTTGAACTTTCAGGGTGCTTTTTAGGGGTCTCTTACATCACTTTATAAATAAATGGGAAGAGTGTTGGTGAAGGTGATGTCTTTGAGCTCGTAAGCTCCTTAAGGGCAGAGACTGTCTTTGGCCTCTTTTTGTATCCCCAATACTCAGCACAGTGCCTGCACATAGTAGGCACTTAAGATATTATTGAACTGAATTTGAATTGGATCCCTAAATAGAACAATACTCCCAGATGCCCCGTGTATTTATGAACCTGGGTAAATGTGAGAGCTGTGGGAGTGCACCTGAGAGAGAGACATCAATGCAGGCAGCAGATGACCAGAGTTCAAATCTTGGATCTGACACACACTGTGTAACTTTCGGCAATTCATTTAACCTCTCTGGGCCTCAGCTAACTTATCTATACCATGAAGATGTCTTCCAGTTCTAATGCTGTTGTCCTTTTGCCCCTAACCTTAGGGCTGTAAAGAGAGACAGAATGGTGTGACATAGGAACTGATGGGATGCTTGGGTGCCCATGCTTAGACCCAAATTCTAAGATCACGTTTCTCCCTGGCCTCAAAACACTATCCCTGGCAGTTCCTCCCCAGCCCAAGGACACTAAGCCTAGCAATTAGTCATGAGTGGACCCTGGAAAAATACTTCTCTCTCCCTGGTACAGTAACAAACTGCACCAGTAAAAATTATTAGCTTGAACTGGCTTGGTACTGGCTCATAAAGACTTCTATACCCACTGGACTATCTATAACAACTCTCTGACTCATCATATGCATCCTAGACTTTAGATATATGTATCCTCCCTACGTCTATCTTGTCAAACAAGACATTGATTGGTGGCAAACTGGGCAATCCTCAGTTGGCCCTGATGGCTAGTTAACTTAGTTAACTTAGTCCTAACTGATGTAGCAGACCTAAAAACCACACCTCTCTGCAACCCTGCCTAGGGCTTTACCCGGTGAACTCTGGGTAAAACACCTGAGCAGTAGATACAAAAAGTATATGTTCCTTTATGAACTGACCACTCCTTCATCCCACCCTGAATCACCTAGTTAGCATATTTGGCACATATTTTACTATAGATTATCCTATATAAAATTTAACCGTACCCCTCTAAGATCACAGGTTCCTTAAGAACTTTTGCCCATTGAAAAGCGTTGAAATAAACCTTTGCTATCTTGACTTAAAGAATGCTTGAGTCCGTGAATTCATTCCAGACGATCCTGTCCTGCTCTCTGGTGCTTGAAGGGTCCCTGAACCCCGCTGAAACCACATCATTTCCACTGCATTAGGAGTCAGGATACCAATGACCAGAGCTGTACTGGGCAGGGGAAGAAGTTCTGAGTGTGGAAGAGGCAGGAAAAGAAATGGGTTCTAAGACAGTCCTATTGATGCTCCCTAAGTTTTCTGAACTCTGTAAGCAAAAACCTAGTTGCCTCACCCTAGTTACAGTTCTATCACTTGCTAGCTGAGTGCCCTTGAGTGAATTATATAAGTCTTGGCATCAGTTTTCTCATATGAGAAATATGTAGGATAGAATAGAAGTCTGGAAGATGTTCTTTTGCTATGATTCTATGAGGAAGTTAGGCATGAATTGGTAGGGGAATGGTACAGAAAGTCTGTCTACAGAGTAATTAATGAGAATCATTTTCTTTGAATGAACATATAATAACTCATATATCCAAGTGAGCATTGTCTTTTAAAATAGTCCTCTTGATGGACTACAACTTTGCTTCACTGATGCAGCTGCTGCTCAAAACATTTTTTAAACTTATCTTTTGGAATTGCCTTCAGTGTGATTTTAAGAATCCCAGGAGGAAAAGTTGTTCATTCCTCATTCTTTCTTCATAAAATTTGTATTGATGTTTTTATATGAGAACAATTTGTTCCAACAGCCATGAAAACTTCAAAATCAGGCACTATGAAGCCTTCAGAGCTTGGCCAGATATTAAAGATGCCAAGGTCATCCACTGCACCATGGGCCATCACCAGTCATCCTGACTTTTGTTCTGCCACTGAACTTCAATGACTGCAGAAAAGGGAGTCAAGCTGATGACTTTGTACAACTCTGCCTTACTTAAACCCAATTAATGATCAAATCAAGACATCACCCATGATGTCACTGATCCTCTTTGAAAAGGAGCAGTAATCATTGTCCAACAGACCCCACCTCCTTAGGTAACCTTCCCTTGGAGTTCATTGTTGGCACCATGGGGTTCAATTGGCACCACACCTGACATATAGTAGGCATTTAATAAGTACTTGCTGATTGTAACAGAGAAAAGCAGGTAAATACCAACTGACAAAGGGATCATGTTTGCTTCATATTGTACCCACTGGTCTCTCACCCACCTTTCTACCAAAGGACCTGAAGTCACATCTCATTCTTAACCTCAGATGGTTATTAGCTTCTTCATCAGAACTAGTCCTGTTAGTATGACTACTTAAAAAAAGTCAGACCCAGGAGATTTGCTATTGTTGAAGATACTCAAAGAAAAATGATACAGGCTCTAGGGTAAATAGCGGAACAGTTCCAGAAATGGATCATCTCAGGTGGTAAAACAAAGATAACTACCAGGAGTAAATGAGACATCAGGGATGAAGGGAATTACATGCGTTTGAATTTGGCTGGGAAATAGCAGTCAATACTACATTAATTTTTTACTTTAACTCCCTAATGCTTTGTAGCAGATCAGGGAAGAATGAATGCATTTTTGCAAGTCTTTGTGAAGAAATTTACACAGATGGAGCTGAACACAAAAACACACTGCAGCAAAGTGTTGAACAGGCCCAGCAAGCAGATAACATAGACGGGACTCCAAGACGTTGGTCCAAACATGCACACACAATGCAGATGGGTACTGGGTGGCAGAAAGACACCCCCAAAACATCAGCTATTGTCAGCTGAATTCAGAACAGCTCCTTCAACCATCACCCCTCATGGTTAGGTTTCCCACTTTCAAGCCATACAAGTCAATGTGAGTTCTCAGGTGTCCTTCCCTTTCCCTAGACCTTCCAAAGAGAGGCCTGGGAAGTAGAACGTAAGGTTCCTGAAGGCAAGGAATGTTTGATTTTTGTCCAACATCTTGTATTTAAGAAGGACAAAGAGTATCAATTGATGCAAAAATTTGCTTAGTCCTTTGAAGTATTCTTGAATTCCCATCCTTCTGCTGAATAAATGTTTGTTGTGAATTGAATTCAAAGTCAATGCTTCCCAGTATCAATCTGCCATCACTCCATAAGTCCTCCTAAGAAAATCAAATTGATATTATCTCCATTTTGGTAATTGACTCTATTCTGTATCACTGCCAACGTTTTGTATATTGTCTACATCACGTTTCTTTGTCTCTGAGTTAAGTTCACAAGTTTAGCTTTCCTCTCTGAGTTAATTGAGTTGAGAAGTTCAGTTTCCCTGCTAATCACTATTCTATTTTTGTGTCAAGGAAATTAAGGGTGCAGGTGAATGCCAGAGAGTCTGGTCTGTTATCTCTGCAATACACTGACTGTCCTTCAAGAAAGTCTGGTCTGTTTTTGCTGTGACTCTAACTAACCATGCGAGTAGATACCATCGTTGAGTTTTCTATAGTGACAAGATGGAAGGAGGGGTTGTTGTCAGCCCTGCACTCCAAATTTCTAGCCAATCACATTATCTCCCACATCTGTGATGCTTCAGCCTTTGTTTATTAATTTTTAGTTTTCAACATTCACTTCCATAAGATTTTGAGTTCCAAATTTTCTCCCCATCTCTCCCCTCCTCTTACCCCAAGACAGATTGCAATTTGATATGGGCTCTATATATATACATCCATACTAAACCTATTTTCATATTAGTCATATTGTGAAGAATTAGAGAAGAAACCATGAGAAAGAAGAAACAAAAAAAAGAAGGGAGAGAGCAGATAATATGCTTCGATCTGTGTAACCCGTCATATTGATTTCCCCACCTCTATGATGTGCCTTGTAGCTTTAGGATGCTCCTTTCTTTGTGTACAAAATAATCCATTGGCTCTCATTCAGGAATTTTGAATTATTGAGGAGTTGAAAGACCTTTTTTGGTGGGTAACTGCTAGCTTTGCTAAAAAATTGAACATGTTTGGAGCTTTCTACCTCAGTTTACCTTAATTTCAACTGCAATATCGCTATGGGCTGTACCCTATACCCAGACTCCGAATTCAGATCAGAGAGGGGAAAAGTTACAAATTAGAAAAGAGGAAGTTACCAGGTGGAGCACCTTTGTCTGGGCCTCCACTCCCTTTTCCTTCTCCCATTCATTCTCTACTTACCCAGAGTCCTCGGGCTGTACTTTTTGGCTTAAGGGCCTTCCTTGTCTGTTCCACTCACTCCCAGAAGGGTCCCATGTTCTGGGCTTCCATGACTCCTTTTCTTCCATCAAAATGTGTCTGTGTCTCATTCTGTGCTTCAGTGACATTGGCCTCTTTGAATGCAAGACTCTCCATTTCCTGACTGTGAGCCTTTCCCCGGCCGTCCACCATGTCTGGAACATTCTTCTTCCTCACCTCCGTCTCCTGACTTCCCTGGCTTTCTTCTAGTCTCAGCTAAAGTCCTGTCTTCTGAAAGAAACCTTTCCCAGCCCTTAATCTTAGAGCCTTCCCTCTGAGTCTACCTCCAGCTTATCCACCATATATCTCGTTTATGTGTTGTCTTCCCTGTTAGAATGTGAGTTTCTTGAGAGCAGGGACGTTTTTGCTTTTCTTCATATATCCACGGTGCTTAGCCCAGGGCTTGGACACAGTAAGTGCTTAATAATTGCTAGTTGACTGACTATAATAGAAAGTGCTCAATAAATACATTTTCCATTCCATTCCATTGATTTCCTAAGGTCCATTCCACTTACCCCAGGAGACACCCAGCTAATCTGATAAACTAGTACATGAGAGCCAGAGACATAATCAAGGCAAGGTAACCAGGATTTTTCTCAAGTATCCATATCCAGAAGACGTTGCTTCTTTCCCTTTGTGATCCACTGACTGCAGTCCTTACCCCTCAGTCCTCATGGTTTTCTATCAGCCTGTACCTCTAAGGAAACAAGGAGCGAGAAAATGGGGCCTGGGGAGCTTCAGTGAGTAGACTTGCTGTTTGGGGGAGGAAAAGTTAGAGATGAGGGAGGAAAAGAAGACTTTACCCCAACAATTGTATTCTTGGTCATACTGTCCATCCTGCCCATTGCCACATTCCCCTGTATTCAAATATCCTTTACTTTACTATCTCCCCAACATCCTCATCCCTGCCTATCTCAGCCCATCCTAGCCCTCCTTTATTCTCTTCTGTCTTCCCTTTCCTCTGGACTTTCTGGATTTTCTTGTCATCAATAAGCCCCTCTTTTGTTTTCCCCAATTCCTCCCATCTTGTGATTATCACTGAAGTTTAACTTTCTCCTGATGACACCATACTGTCTAATCTCAAAGGCGGACTACTCCTTTTCTCAAACCTTCTAGCATGCAGTGCCAGAGAAGGAATCCAAAATCTTCCTTCGGGTATCATCACCTAGAAGCTGCTTCTCCTTTAAGTTTCACTCCATCTTGTCCAATTCCAGATCAATCTTCCTCTTCACAATGCGATCAGTAATAGCTCAGAGTTTTCTTTTCCAGTCCCTTCCCTCCCCCTATGAATACTTCTGGCCTCCCAGGTATTTAATCTCCTGATCTCTCATCACTCCAGTCTCTGCCTCAATCATGCACAGGAATGGCTATCACCTACTCTGACTGTGTTTGCCTTAGATGCCAGAATTCCTAGTTACGCCTTTGTCAATGACATGTTAGTGCCTGTTGTTCATCCTTTGTTCTTGAAAAGGACCAATGATGTCATGAGGTAATGACATGTTAGTATATTAAATGTATAAAGATAGAGATAGAGATTGAAATTGTGATTTTGTTGATATGGGGAAACTGCATCCTCCAAGTAAGGAAACTCATATCAATGCACCTTCTCTGGAACTTATAGTCTTAGATCAGTGGTTCTCAACCTTCCTAATGCTGGGACCCTTTAATACTCGTATGTGGGCATATCTGTATGTGGGCGGACCCGCCTGGCGATGGATAGAGGAGCCGTGTCTCGGTTCCTAAGACCATCGGAAATATGTGTTTTCTGGTGGTCTTAGGCAACCCCTGTGGCCCCTGTGAAAGGGTCGTTCGACCTCCAAAGGGGTCACAAGCCACAGTTTGAGAACCGCTGTCTTAGAGGATTTCTTAGAGCACTGAGAGGTTAGGAGACTTGACCAGGTTGGATGACCAGTAATATCAAAGCTGACCCTCTGTGTAAGGAATTAATAACCCAGCTTTCCAGCGTCATACGTGTTCACTGAGCATCAGTCATGTTTAGCTTCCTTTTCCTATTAACTGGGAAATTTTCTAGAAAATTCTAGAAAATTGTCTTTTGATTCCATAGAATCAAAAACTCCTTGAGGTAAAAAAGATATCATAGATTTACTCCCCCCACTCCCATTTTATATAAAAGGTGCAAAGAAACTGATGCACTTGCCCAAGGTCACACTGGCAGTTACGAGCAAAGCTGGGATTTTAACCCAATGTCCTTTCTGACTTCAAAGCCAGCACTAGACCGCATAATTCAATTGAACAAACCTCAGATTGTTATGTATCTTGTAATGTACGTCTAGGCAGTCATTAGAGGGAGCCAGAGAAGTACCTTTTAACGTTGAAGAGTTTGGTTTAATGTTGAACTATCCTTAATGGGTGAAATGTAAAGGTTTTGACAGCTCTTTCCATTTCCCCTAAACCAGTGGTTCTCAACCTTCCTAATGCCACAATTCTTTAATACTCGTATCTGGGCGTATCTGCATGTGGGTGGACCTGCCTGGAGATGAATAGAGGAGCCGTGTGGGAAATGTGTTTTCTGATGGTCTTAGGCAACCCCTGTGACCCCTGTGAATGGGTTGTTCGACCCCCAAAGGGATCACAACCCACAGGTTGAGGTCTAAACCAAGGCTGCTGGCCATCCATATATGGAAATTCTTTCTATGTCTATCACACACACACAAAAAAATAATAATAAAGGAATTTTGAAAACTTAAATTGCAGTATGAAAATTCTCCCCGGGGGACGAAAATCCTGTCGGTCTTTCTTTTTCAGTTTCTGATAAGAGAGCTGATCACCAGTTCAGTGGATCTGAGAAACTACCAAGCAAGATTTAGCATTAGGATTAGGGAGTGCATGTGGTCTGAGGATTTTTTGGGTGCTATCCTCAGAAATATCCACCAGGTGGCAGTGTTCCCTATACTGGCTCAGCTCTCCAGGAGGGCTGTTTATAGAGATATAACCATGGATACCTTATCCCACAGCAGCAACACAGGCTTGGATTTCCCTGCCAGCTTTCTGTGCCTTCCTTTTCCAGATTTTTCTATGTTTACATTTAAGTTTCAGAAGAAAGAAGGAAGAAAAGAAGGAAAAAAAGGAAGAAAAGAAACAAGCATTTACTAAGAACCTACGAAAGTACCAAGTGCACTTTACAAACATTATCTCATTTAAAATCCTTACAAAAACTCTGAGAAGATGCTATTATTCTTCCCATTTTGCATCTGAGGAAACTGAGACTTAAAAAGTTAAATAAGTTGGCCAGGGTCATAGAGCTTTACTAGCTTTACTAGCTGGTGCTCTATTCACTGCACCACCTCGTGGCCCCAGTAATATTGTTTTAAAAACAGCTTGGGGGAGGCTTAGGTGATGGCAGTGAATAGAGCACTGGCTCTGGAGTCAGTAGGACCTGAGTTCAAATTAGACACTTAACACTTACAAGCCATGTGACCTTGGCCAAGTCATTTAACCCCAATTGCCCCGCCCTGCAAAAAGCAAAAAAAAAAAATCAGGAGGATTTGAATTCTAGTCTTGCCTGTTATGAACACTAGCAGTGTGAACAGAGCATATCATTCAACCTTTTAGTCCTAGGCAACTCTCTAAAACTGTAAATTACAGAAGGGTTCATGATCTGTAATGTCTGTGGAAGGAGTGGCCATATTGGGACATTCTTTTTATTGCTGAAATCTCAGATAAAAAGAAAAGGCGAAGCAGGCCCAGGGCAAACTAGGATGGGGACCAGTTTTAGCACATCCTTTCCCCTCATCGCTGACATCTTTACACTGCTTGTTCTTCAACTGCCCTGGTCTCCCATGATAGTGCTCCCCAGTAATGTCTGCTCTCTAATATAATGTACAACGTGCTAGACCTTTTCCAACCCCCTATCTGTCTTCAAAACTTTTCTAATCTATTGGCATTCTTTTCTTTTTTTTCTCCTTTGTTTTGTTTTTCTTTCTTATTTTCTTCCTTGTTTTGGTATCTCTATGACTACTCTCTTATTCCCTCCCAAAGCTCCTTCCTTTCTCTCCCCCAAAATGCAAACTTTGCTTTGTAACATTTCTAGCAAGCCTCCTCCTACCTCTGACCCAGGGCTACTCCCTCAACTTGTACATATAGTTTCACAGATTGACTCCCAGAAGTCAGCTGTTACCTCAAGTTCTAAGGGTAACCTTTTGGGATTCTACTCCAAACGCTATATAGCTCATGAGTCCCCTTTGGTGTACTTCCTATAAACAATCAGATAAGACTTAAGTAGGTCTTATCAAAAGGCATTTATTCAAATCACATGGCAAGAGCAGAAGTTATAAAATATTTTCCCCATAAAACTGGAGCACAAATACATATAACATACATGGGTAGAGTGGGCTCATACTTAGAGTACAATGATGGAAACACACATATAGGATATATAGGTAACATAGGTGACTCATTGCATCTGGCACTGCAGGGCCTAGAAGTCCTTTCTTGCTTCACAGAGCCCCCATTCTAGGTTCTCAGGGTATGATTCACTCCACAGCTACTTCCTCTCTCAGGTATCTATCCCTGTATCTGTGTCTTCCTGGAGTGTATCTCTGTTCCTCTCTAGATTCATGTCTCCTGGTCCAATAGCTCCTTTACAAATCTTTGTGGACTATTTTAAGGAGGTTTGGGAGAAGAGAGAAAGTCCCTTCTCCTCCACAGGTGTTGCTTCTATAAGAAACTCCCACCCAACTATTGGACAAGATGTCTCCCTCTTAGCATGTCATTGTTAGATGCCATGACCAATAGGGGGAAGAAGAAAGAAAGCCCCTTCTTCCTCCTTGTAGGAGTCTCATTCCAAAACTGCACTGAGCTTTGACTGTCACAAGCTTCTCTGGGCTTAGCTATTTAAAGCTCCCAGAGGTGTGTCTAATTCAGCAGTTCTCAACCTGTGGGTCACAACCCCTTTGGGGATCGAATGACCCTTTCACAGGGTCACAGGGGTCTCCTAAGATCGTTGGAAAATACATATTTCTGATGGTCTTAGGAACTGAGACACCGCTCCTCTATCCATCTCCAGGTGGGTCTGCCCACATGCAGATATGCCCAGACATGCCCACATACGAATATTAAAGGGTTGAGGCATTAGGAAGGTTGAGAATCACTGGTCTAATTTGTTTTCTCATTCAATCATCTCAAAGGGTGTCTGATCAGGGTTTAGATATATTTTGTTTACACATTAAAACCTCATCCAGTGTGATTATATTTTGAAACTATATAAGCTCAACTGAAGGAGAAATCACATCCCTCCTCCATTATACAAATAGGTATAGTCAAGAAAAATTAATCCATATATTCCCTGTGTCTGAGAATTCCACACCTTTAGATAATCACCTCTCTGCTAAGAGGTTTCCCACATGATTCATCACCAGTCTTACGAAGTTGTGAATTGGTCACTGCCTTGCTCATAGTTCTCAATTCTTTTCTAGTCTTTTTTCCCCTTTATAATGTATATAAGTTGTTCTCATGATTCTATTCACTTCACTCTACATCAGTTAAAAAAAGGACTCATAAGGTTTTCTGAATCCATCCTTTTCATGATTTCTTATGCTGCAAGAGATATATGAATATATTTCAGATTTTCTCAGTTGAATGAATGATGAACACACATTTTGTTCCCAGTTTTTACAATTGCAAACATGTTGATATATTTATTTTTTTATATCTTGGTCCCTTGCTCTCTTTAGAGTATATAAACCTACTAATGGTATCTTTGGGCCAAAGGATATGCAAGTTTTAGTGCCTTTGGGTGTGTACTTTCCATTTTCCTTCCAGAAGAGTTGGACCATGTGGAAGAGAGGAAAGAAGGAAGGAAACAAACATTTATGAAACTCCTGCTTTATTCCAGGCACTGGGCCAAGCACTTTACAAACATTATCTCATTTGATCTTCACAACAATCCTGGGCAGGAGGTACCATTATTACTCTTGGTAAGGAAACTGAGACAGACCATAGTTAAGTGACTGACCCAGGTTCACACAACTCATAAGTGTTTGAGGCCAGATCTTAGCTCCAGTGTTCCTGATTTCAGACCTAGCACTCTCTCCACTGACCCACATAGCTGCCAGCTCCACCAGTAGCATTAATGTTCCTGTTCTTCCATAGTCCTTCCAACAGTTGTCATCCTCTTCTGTTATCTTTGCCAACTTGATAGGTGTAAAGTACATAATAGACCATGCCTGACTCAGGGTGGTCTGATAGCCACAGTTCAATATTTAAACAAGCTGAAACACTCATGGGCCATCTAACGGCAAAATTCTGCCTTTGTTCTCACCACGTTTTCCACAATCTTTAGCAATAACTTTGCCACAAATACCAAAGACCATACCATAGGCGGTGGTTCTCAACCTTCCTAATGCCGCGACCCTTTAATACTCGTTTGTGGGCGTATCTGCATGTGGGCAGACCCACCTGGAGACAGATAGAGGAGCCGTGTCTCGGTTCCTAAGACCATTGGAAAGATGTGTTTTCTGATGGTCTTAGGTGACCCCTGTGAGCTCTGCGAAAGGGTCTTTCAACCCCCAAAGGAGTCACGACCCACAGGTTGAGATCCGCTGGACTAGAGGAACTTCTGCATGAGGATCCTGCTCTACTGATTGGGGACTACCTCTCTGGACCACCATTTCAGGACAGCCCTAGTTACCATGTTTAAATTCACTCTTACCCTTCTCTGGCAGCCTAATATTTTCCTCTTCTCTAGTTCTGGAACCATAAAACTCTTTGCCATTGTCCCTGGAAGGGATGTCCATCTATTCCCCTACGGGAGAAGGGGAAAAAACCCATTTATATTGCACCTGCAACGTCCTAGGCACTGTGCTAGGTGGTGGTGGTGTTGTTTTTTTAACAAATATTATTGCATTCGATCTTCACAACAACCCTGAGGGGTAGGTACCGTTATTGTGCTAATTTTATAGCTGAGAAAACTGAAGGAAACAGAGGTTAAGTGACTTACCCATGATCACACAGCTAATATGTATCTGAACCCAAATTTGAACTCAGGGTTTTCTTCCTTCAGGCCAAGCGCTCTATCCACTGGATCATCAGCTACTTCTAATGCCCCTAGGACCTCCATTCACCACCCTTGTAACTTTCTGGACCCGTTAAAATTCCTGTAAACTACTTAAGGAGTTATCTTTGCTTTTAATTTGTAATCCCAGCTTTTCACGTGGTTCTTAGAACATAGTAAGAATTTAATAAGAATGATGATGCTTTTTTCATTTCATTTATTCATTCAATAAGAAGAGGTTTACATAGCCGTAGGAGGAAAAGTGGTCAGTGAGGATACAGCACTGGTTCAGTTGGGTACACTTTCCCTATCTCTGTATCAATCATGCTGATCTGTTAGCCAAAAGCCTGACAGAGAAGAGATATGTTTTTGTACTTAAACTATGTCAGTGGCCTCAGCCTTAGTCCCTTGAGTCAATTAAATCTCAAAGACAGTTTTAACTCATTTGAAAGAAAAACTAATCTAATCTTCATGAGGTAAGGCCTTGAAAAAACTAGCCTGACCTACATGACGGGAACCTAGAAAATACTGTTCCTACCACAAGGTGGGACCTCAGAGTTGCGTTAATGTGTGTTTCTCTTATTGTTAATGATTTATAGTATTTTTTGTATGTGGCTGTTGTGGTTTGCTGTAGTTGGACCAGAGTAACAGGCTGAGTAGGTTCAGTATGGAAATGCAATGTGAGAGCTGCACATTCTGGCCAAGGTGGCTACTTGAATTGAGACAGGAAGCCTGATTCCCACATGGCTACTCCAGTGAAAACCTAAAATTAACAGTAGATCAAATAATGATTGAAAATTCTAATGAGAAATTATAGTAAGTGACATCATCTATCCCATATATGCAAAAATAAAAACAAAACAGACAAAATAACCCAAGTCACCCAGAAACTGACAGGCAAAGTGAAAGGGGACCAAGAAGAAAGTCGAGTCAGCATATGCCAAGAGATGTCTCCCAGTGTACCAGACACGGGTCAGTGATGCCTACAGTCAGGGCTATGCTGCAGTCACTTTGAACAGCTCACAACTGCCTGTCACATTTCTGCTACGAGCATTTGTACACCAGAAATCAGCAAACTCTCTAAATTGGGACTTGATTTTCAGTTTTGTTGATTGTCTGAACTTAAGAAAGAGGTGGAGAAAATGTTAATAATGCAGATGAAATTTAAAAATGTGTCCAGTATACATTTCCTCCCTCCCTGCACAGCAAATGTTAAATGTTTACTGGCGTATGCACGCTTGTCTCCTAGAAGGTTCTATATTTGGAGGACACAAGAGGGCAGTCTGTATGATAGCGTTTTTTGTTACAGTGAAGAACTGCAGAATAAAGGCGTACAGATCAATCAGGAAATGGCTGAACAAATGATGTAAAAACGCAGTGGAATAGTACTGTGCTGCAAGAAATGGGAAATAGAATGGATTCAAAGAAACTTGGGAGAACTTGTTTGAATGTTGCAGAATGAAGTGAGCAGTACCAGAAGAACGTATTCAACAACATTATGAAGGAAAAGCCACCTCCCTAGCTTCTGGCTCTAGGGGCAGAGAGCCAGACCCGCTCCTCTGTCCCCCCCTCCAATTCAGCCAAATTCCACTGACCTTTTACTTTGTCTTTGGCATTTATGGGTTGATAATTCTGGAAACTGCCAGAGCTGCTGGTGATCCACTCTCCTGAATGCTCCAGCCGGTGCTGGTCAGAGCTGCCCTGGGGCTAAAACTGCAGGCTCACATGGGGATGTGTTGTGCTCCCAGCAGGCTGTGATGAACCCTTCCGGTCCACCTGCCAGGCTGCCTTCAGCAGGAGATTTGTTTCTCTCTGTCACTTTGTGGGTTCTGTAGCTCTAAAATTTGTTTAGAGTCATATTTTATAGGTATTTGAGGTGGTTATGGGGGAACCCACAGAGTTTTCCTGCTTCTATGCTGCCATCTTGACTGTGCTCCAATAAAACTCAAAATAAACAAAATGAAGAGGTTGGATTGTATGGTCCAAATTTCTTTTAAAAATATCACATTATATAAATTGTTCTTCTCCTACTCACTTCATTCTACATAAGTTCAGACACATCTTCCCAGGTTACTCTGAATTTATCTCTTTTTTCATTTATTGAAGCACAATAATATTCCATTTTGTTCATATACCATAATTTGTTCCAGACCCTCCCCCCCTCCAAAAAAAGGAATGTGTTAAATGAGGGGGTAGAGTTTGATGTGCTGAAAGGTTTTTTGTTTTTTTTTTTTGCTTTAAATCCAATAAGTCTATAAGGAATAAGACTTTCTGGAAATAAACTCAAAACTTATTTTCATGGACCTTTTTTCTTTAAGTGGTTTTTAATTGTCTCAGACAGTGTACTACAGACCACCAGCTTTGCTTCAGCTCCTATCTATTATTCTTCTAGAGAAGTCAAGAGAGCTCTTATTTCTGGGAACCTTGAAAACCTCCCATGGTAATTGCTATGAGTTTCTCAGACAGTACAGGTCTGAGGTGAAGCAAAATCACTGTTCAGCAGTTCCACAAAGAGTCTTCTTCCTGGCTGCAGCCTTCTAATGAGCATTTATGTTACCTGTGTTTGTTCATGTGTGTTTTTGAATCCTTTGTGTCTTAGATAGTTTCTTTGGTGGGGGAAATGAAAGCCATCTCATACCTGACACCCATATTATATAGAGTCCCTTTTATGGAAGGGAAGAAGGATCAAATTCTGTTACTCATGTAATCAGTTGTTCAGTTAACAAACATTTGGGGTATAGGGTGTGTTCAGGGAAGATGATTACCTCTCGTGTGATGGCTGCTAAGCACTTTTCAGGGCTGCTTTCCACCTTTGGTGTCCACCTGTTCCGCCCAACTCTCAGCTCAGAGGAAATGCAGGATGCACAAATTTAGAGAATCCACCCCGAATGTTCACAAGGACTATTTGTGGCCAACCTGTGGTAGAGCATTCCAAGCTCATATTGGTCTGATCAGCTGCCGTCAAGACACACTGAAAATTGACTCTAGTGTAGAGATGTCATTTTGGTCCTCTTTGAGGAAGAAGGACAACAACTAACCAATCAATAAACATTTATTTAGTACTTACTGTGTGTCAGGAATGATGCTAAGTGTTGAGGATGCAAAGAAAGGTAAAAGATGGTTCTTGCTTGCAAGGTACTTATGGTCTAAGGGAGAAGACCCTCTACAAAGAACTATGTGCAAGTAAACTATAGGCAGGATAAGTGTGAAACAATCAAGAGAGGGAAGGTACTAGCAGTAAAAAGGATTGGAAAAGCCTTCCTGTAGAAGAGGGGATTTTAGCTGGGATGTGAAGGAGGAACTCTAAATATGAACCGTAGCAAAAACTTTCAGAGTTTTTTTTCCCCAAAGAAATTGAAGTGGAGTCATTAATGAGCCATAGAGATAGTGATACTTTTGAGGTCAGTCCTCCTCAGGA
>JAQQSV010001067.1:38345-76789 GCA_028646515.1 Pseudochirops corinnae
CGCCACAGGCTCCACATGACCACATTCAGCCTATTAGGGAACAGAGTATACTTTCAAATATCCAAAGGTCCTCAGAGTCACGTAGCCACATTAGCAAAGGGCCTAGGGGCAGGGAAGATCTTTAGATTCCCATAACACCCCTCCCCCAATCCCATTCTCTATCTGCCAAGATCCTTGAGCTCACATGGAACCAGGTTCATCCTGAGGAGGACTGACCTCAAAAGTATCACTATCTCTATGGCTCATTAATGACTCCACTTCAATTTCTTTGGGGAAAAAAAACTCTGAAAGTTTTTGCTACGGTTCATATTTAGAGTTCCTCCTTCACATCCCAGCTAAAATCCCCTCTTCTACAGGAAGGCTTTTCCAATCCTTTTTACTGCTAGTACCTTCCCTCTCTTGATTGTTTCACACTTATCCTGCCTATAGTTTACTTGCACATAGTTCTTTGTAGAGGGTCTTCTCCCTTAGACCATAAGTACCTTGCAAGCAAGAACCATCTTTTACCTTTCTTTGCATCCTCAACACTTAGCATCATTCCTGACACACAGTAAGTACTAAATAAATGTTTATTGATTGGTTAGTTGTTGTCCTTCTTCCTCAAAGAGGACCAAAATGACATCTCTACACTAGAGTCAATTTTCAGTGTGTCTTGACGGCAGCTGATCAGACCAATATGAGCTTGGAATGCTCTACCACAGGTTGGCCACAAATAGTCCTTGTGAACATTCGGGGTGGATTCTCTAAATTTGTGCATCCTGCATTTCCTCTGAGCTGAGAGTTGGGCGGAACAGGTGGACACCAAAGGTGGAAAGCAGCCCTGAAAAGTGCTTAGCAGCCATCACACGAGAGGTAATCATCTTCCCTGAACACACCCTATACCCCAAATGTTTGTTAACTGAACAACTGATTACATGAGTAACAGAATTTGATCCTTCTTCCCTTCCATAAAAGGGACTCTATATAATATGGGTGTCAGGTATGAGATGGCTTTCATTTCCCCCACCAAAGAAACTATCTAAGACACAAAGGATTCAAAAACACACATGAACAAACACAGGTAACATAAATGCTCATTAGAAGGCTGCAGCCAGGAAGAAGACTCTTTGTGGAACTGCTGAACAGTGATTTTGCTTCACCTCAGACCTGTACTGTCTGAGAAACTCATAGCAATTACCATGGGAGGTTTTCAAGGTTCCCAGAAATAAGAGCTCTCTTGACTTCTCTAGAAGAATAATAGATAGGAGCTGAAGCAAAGCTGGTGGTCTGTAGTACACTGTCTGAGACAATTAAAAACCACTTAAAGAAAAAAGGTCCATGAAAATAAGTTTTGAGTTTATTTCCAGAAAGTCTTATTCCTTATAGACTTATTGGATTTAAAGCAAAAAAAAAAAACAAAAAACCTTTCAGCACATCAAACTCTACCCCCTCATTTAACACATTCCTTTTTTTGGAGGGGGGGAGGGTCTGGAACAAATTATGGTATATGAACAAAATGGAATATTATTGTGCTTCAATAAATGAAAAAAGAGATAAATTCAGAGTAACCTGGGAAGATGTGTCTGAACTTATGTAGAATGAAGTGAGTAGGAGAAGAACAATTTATATAATGTGATATTTTTAAAAGAAATTTGGACCATACAATCCAACCTCTTCATTTTGTTTATTTTGAGTTTTATTGGAGCACAGTCAAGATGGCAGCATAGAAGCAGGAAAACTCTGTGGGTTCCCCCATAACCACCTCAAATACCTATAAAATATGACTCTAAACAAATTTTAGAGCTACAGAACCCACAAAGTGACAGAGAGAAACAAATCTCCTGCTGAAGGCAGCCTGGCAGGTGGACCGGAAGGGTTCATCACAGCCTGCTGGGAGCACAACACATCCCCATGTGAGCCTGCAGTTTTAGCCCCAGGGCAGCTCTGACCAGCACCGGCTGGAGCATTCAGGAGAGTGGATCACCAGCAGCTCTGGCAGTTTCCAGAATTATCAACCCATAAATGCCAAAGACAAAGTAAAAGGTCAGTGGAATTTGGCTGAATTGGAGGGGGGGACAGAGGAGCGGGTCTGGCTCTCTGCCCCTAGAGCCAGAAGCTAGGGAGGTGGCTTTTCCTTCATAATGTTGTTGAATACGTTCTTCTGGTACTGCTCACTTCATTCTGCAACATTCAAACAAGTTCTCCCAAGTTTCTTTGAATCCATTCTATTTCCCATTTCTTGCAGCACAGTACTATTCCACTGCGTTTTTACATCATTTGTTCAGCCATTTCCTGATTGATCTGTACGCCTTTATTCTGCAGTTCTTCACTGTAACAAAAAACGCTATCATACAGACTGCCCTCTTGTGTCCTCCAAATATAGAACCTTCTAGGAGACAAGCGTGCATACGCCAGTAAACATTTAACATTTGCTGTGCAGGGAGGGAGGAAATGTATACTGGACACATTTTTAAATTTCATCTGCATTATTAACATTTTCTCCACCTCTTTCTTAAGTTCAGACAATCAACAAAACTGAAAATCAAGTCCCAATTTAGAGAGTTTGCTGATTTCTGGTGTACAAATGCTCGTAGCAGAAATGTGACAGGCAGTTGTGAGCTGTTCAAAGTGACTGCAGCATAGCCCTGACTGTAGGCATCACTGACCCGTGTCTGGTACACTGGGAGACATCTCTTGGCATATGCTGACTCGACTTTCTTCTTGGTCCCCTTTCACTTTGCCTGTCAGTTTCTGGGTGACTTGGGTTATTTTGTCTGTTTTGTTTTTATTTTTGCATATATGGGATAGATGATGTCACTTACTATAATTTCTCATTAGAATTTTCAATCATTATTTGATCTACTGTTAATTTTAGGTTTTCACTGGAGTAGCCATGTGGGAATCAGGCTTCCTGTCTCAATTCAAGTAGCCACCTTGGCCAGAATGTGCAGCTCTCACATTGCATTTCCATACTGAACCTACTCAGCCTGTTACTCTGGTCCAACTACAGCAAACCACAACAGCCACATACAAAAAATACTATAAATCATTAACAATAAGAGAAACACACATTAACGCAACTCTGAGGTCCCACCTTGTGGTAGGAACAGTATTTTCTAGGTTCCCGTCATGTAGGTCAGGCTAGTTTTTTCAAGGCCTTACCTCATGAAGATTAGATTAGTTTTTCTTTCAAATGAGTTAAAACTGTCTTTGAGATTTAATTGACTCAAGGGACTAAGGCTGAGGCCACTGACATAGTTTAAGTACAAAAACATATCTCTTCTCTGTCAGGCTTTTGGCTAACAGATCAGCATGATTGATACAGAGATAGGGAAAGTGTACCCAACTGAACCAGTGCTGTATCCTCACTGACCACTTTTCCTCCTACGGCTATGTAAACCTCTTCTTATTGAATGAATAAATGAAATGAAAAAAGCATCATCATTCTTATTAAATTCTTACTATGTTCTAAGAACCACGTGAAAAGCTGGGATTACAAATTAAAAGCAAAGATAACTCCTTAAGTAGTTTACAGGAATTTTAACGGGTCCAGAAAGTTACAAGGGTGGTGAATGGAGGTCCTAGGGGCATTAGAAGTAGCTGATGATCCAGTGGATAGAGCGCTTGGCCTGAAGGAAGAAAACCCTGAGTTCAAATTTGGGTTCAGATACATATTAGCTGTGTGATCATGGGTAAGTCACTTAACCTCTGTTTCCTTCAGTTTTCTCAGCTATAAAATTAGCACAATAACGGTACCTACCCCTCAGGGTTGTTGTGAAGATCGAATGCAATAATATTTGTTAAAAAAACAACACCACCACCACCTAGCACAGTGCCTAGGACGTTGCAGGTGCAATATAAATGGGTTTTTTCCCCTTCTCCCGTAGGGGAATAGATGGACATCCCTTCCAGGGACAATGGCAAAGAGTTTTATGGTTCCAGAACTAGAGAAGAGGAAAATATTAGGCTGCCAGAGAAGGGTAAGAGTGAATTTAAACATGGTAACTAGGGCTGTCCTGAAATGGTGGTCCAGAGAGGTAGTCCCCAATCAGTAGAGCAGGATCCTCATGCAGAAGTTCCTCTAGTCCAGCGGATCTCAACCTGTGGGTCGTGACTCCTTTGGGGGTTGAAAGACCCTTTCGCAGAGCTCACAGGGGTCACCTAAGACCATCAGAAAACACATCTTTCCAATGGTCTTAGGAACCGAGACACGGCTCCTCTATCTGTCTCCAGGTGGGTCTGCCCACATGCAGATACGCCCACAAACGAGTATTAAAGGGTCGCGGCATTAGGAAGGTTGAGAACCACCGCCTATGGTATGGTCTTTGGTATTTGTGGCAAAGTTATTGCTAAAGATTGTGGAAAACGTGGTGAGAACAAAGGCAGAATTTTGCCGTTAGATGGCCCATGAGTGTTTCAGCTTGTTTAAATATTGAACTGTGGCTATCAGACCACCCTGAGTCAGGCATGGTCTATTATGTACTTTACACCTATCAAGTTGGCAAAGATAACAGAAGAGGATGACAACTGTTGGAAGGACTATGGAAGAACAGGAACATTAATGCTACTGGTGGAGCTGGCAGCTATGTGGGTCAGTGGAGAGAGTGCTAGGTCTGAAATCAGGAACACTGGAGCTAAGATCTGGCCTCAAACACTTATGAGTTGTGTGAACCTGGGTCAGTCACTTAACTATGGTCTGTCTCAGTTTCCTTACCAAGAGTAATAATGGTACCTCCTGCCCAGGATTGTTGTGAAGATCAAATGAGATAATGTTTGTAAAGTGCTTGGCCCAGTGCCTGGAATAAAGCAGGAGTTTCATAAATGTTTGTTTCCTTCCTTCTTTCCTCTCTTCCACATGGTCCAACTCTTCTGGAAGGAAAATGGAAAGTACACACCCAAAGGCACTAAAACTTGCATATCCTTTGGCCCAAAGATACCATTAGTAGGTTTATATACTCTAAAGAGAGCAAGGGACCAAGATATAAAAAAATAAATATATCAACATGTTTGCAATTGTAAAAACTGGGAACAAAATGTGTGTTCATCATTCATTCAACTGAGAAAATCTGAAATATATTCATATATCTCTTGCAGCATAAGAAATCATGAAAAGGATGGATTCAGAAAACCTTATGAGTCCTTTTTTTAACTGATGTAGAGTGAAGTGAATAGAATCATGAGAACAACTTATATACATTATAAAGGGGAAAAAAGACTAGAAAAGAATTGAGAACTATGAGCAAGGCAGTGACCAATTCACAACTTCGTAAGACTGGTGATGAATCATGTGGGAAACCTCTTAGCAGAGAGGTGATTATCTAAAGGTGTGGAATTCTCAGACACAGGGAATATATGGATTAATTTTTCTTGACTATACCTATTTGTATAATGGAGGAGGGATGTGATTTCTCCTTCAGTTGAGCTTATATAGTTTCAAAATATAATCACACTGGATGAGGTTTTAATGTGTAAACAAAATATATCTAAACCCTGATCAGACACCCTTTGAGATGATTGAATGAGAAAACAAATTAGACCAGTGATTCTCAACCTTCCTAATGCCTCAACCCTTTAATATTCGTATGTGGGCATGTCTGGGCATATCTGCATGTGGGCAGACCCACCTGGAGATGGATAGAGGAGCGGTGTCTCAGTTCCTAAGACCATCAGAAATATGTATTTTCCAACGATCTTAGGAGACCCCTGTGACCCTGTGAAAGGGTCATTCGATCCCCAAAGGGGTTGTGACCCACAGGTTGAGAACTGCTGAATTAGACACACCTCTGGGAGCTTTAAATAGCTAAGCCCAGAGAAGCTTGTGACAGTCAAAGCTCAGTGCAGTTTTGGAATGAGACTCCTACAAGGAGGAAGAAGGGGCTTTCTTTCTTCTTCCCCCTATTGGTCATGGCATCTAACAATGACATGCTAAGAGGGAGACATCTTGTCCAATAGTTGGGTGGGAGTTTCTTATAGAAGCAACACCTGTGGAGGAGAAGGGACTTTCTCTCTTCTCCCAAACCTCCTTAAAATAGTCCACAAAGATTTGTAAAGGAGCTATTGGACCAGGAGACATGAATCTAGAGAGGAACAGAGATACACTCCAGGAAGACACAGATACAGGGATAGATACCTGAGAGAGGAAGTAGCTGTGGAGTGAATCATACCCTGAGAACCTAGAATGGGGGCTCTGTGAAGCAAGAAAGGACTTCTAGGCCCTGCAGTGCCAGATGCAATGAGTCACCTATGTTACCTATATATCCTATATGTGTGTTTCCATCATTGTACTCTAAGTATGAGCCCACTCTACCCATGTATGTTATATGTATTTGTGCTCCAGTTTTATGGGGAAAATATTTTATAACTTCTGCTCTTGCCATGTGATTTGAATAAATGCCTTTTGATAAGACCTACTTAAGTCTTATCTGATTGTTTATAGGAAGTACACCAAAGGGGACTCATGAGCTATATAGCGTTTGGAGTAGAATCCCAAAAGGTTACCCTTAGAACTTGAGGTAACAGCTGACTTCTGGGAGTCAATCTGTGAAACTATATGTACAAGTTGAGGGAGTAGCCCTGGGTCAGAGGTAGGAGGAGGCTTGCTAGAAATGTTACAAAGCAAAGTTTGCATTTTGGGGGAGAGAAAGGAAGGAGCTTTGGGAGGGAATAAGAGAGTAGTCATAGAGATACCAAAACAAGGAAGAAAATAAGAAAGAAAAACAAAACAAAGGAGAAAAAAAAGAAAAGAATGCCAATAGATTAGAAAAGTTTTGAAGACAGATAGGGGGTTGGAAAAGGTCTAGCACGTTGTACATTATATTAGAGAGCAGACATTACTGGGGAGCACTATCATGGGAGACCAGGGCAGTTGAAGAACAAGCAGTGTAAAGATGTCAGCGATGAGGGGAAAGGATGTGCTAAAACTGGTCCCCATCCTAGTTTGCCCTGGGCCTGCTTCGCCTTTTCTTTTTATCTGAGATTTCAGCAATAAAAAGAATGTCCCAATATGGCCACTCCTTCCACAGACATTACAGATCATGAACCCTTCTGTAATTTACAGTTTTAGAGAGTTGCCTAGGACTAAAAGGTTGAATGATATGCTCTGTTCACACTGCTAGTGTTCATAACAGGCAAGACTAGAATTCAAATCCTCCTGATTTTTTTTTTTTGCTTTTTGCAGGGCGGGGCAATTGGGGTTAAATGACTTGGCCAAGGTCACATGGCTTGTAAGTGTTAAGTGTCTAATTTGAACTCAGGTCCTACTGACTCCAGAGCCAGTGCTCTATTCACTGCCATCACCTAAGCCTCCCCCAAGCTGTTTTTAAAACAATATTACTGGGGCCACGAGGTGGTGCAGTGAATAGAGCACCAGCTAGTAAAGCTAGTAAAGCTCTATGACCCTGGCCAACTTATTTAACTTTTTAAGTCTCAGTTTCCTCAGATGCAAAATGGGAAGAATAATAGCATCTTCTCAGAGTTTTTGTAAGGATTTTAAATGAGATAATGTTTGTAAAGTGCACTTGGTACTTTCGTAGGTTCTTAGTAAATGCTTGTTTCTTTTCTTCCTTTTTTTCCTTCTTTTCTTCCTTCTTTCTTCTGAAACTTAAATGTAAACATAGAAAAATCTGGAAAAGGAAGGCACAGAAAGCTGGCAGGGAAATCCAAGCCTGTGTTGCTGCTGTGGGATAAGGTATCCATGGTTATATCTCTATAAACAGCCCTCCTGGAGAGCTGAGCCAGTATAGGGAACACTGCCACCTGGTGGATATTTCTGAGGATAGCACCCAAAAAATCCTCAGACCACATGCACTCCCTAATCCTAATGCTAAATCTTGCTTGGTAGTTTCTCAGATCCACTGAACTGGTGATCAGCTCTCTTATCAGAAACTGAAAAAGAAAGACCGACAGGATTTTCGTCCCCCGGGGAGAATTTTCATACTGCAATTTAAGTTTTCAAAATTCCTTTATTATTATTTTTTTGTGTGTGTGTGATAGACATAGAAAGAATTTCCATATATGGATGGCCAGCAGCCTTGGTTTAGACCTCAACCTGTGGGTTGTGATCCCTTTGGGGGTCGAACAACCCATTCACAGGGGTCACAGGGGTTGCCTAAGACCATCAGAAAACACATTTCCCACACGGCTCCTCTATTCATCTCCAGGCAGGTCCACCCACATGCAGATACGCCCAGATACGAGTATTAAAGAATTGTGGCATTAGGAAGGTTGAGAACCACTGGTTTAGGGGAAATGGAAAGAGCTGTCAAAACCTTTACATTTCACCCATTAAGGATAGTTCAACATTAAACCAAACTCTTCAACGTTAAAAGGTACTTCTCTGGCTCCCTCTAATGACTGCCTAGACGTACATTACAAGATACATAACAATCTGAGGTTTGTTCAATTGAATTATGCGGTCTAGTGCTGGCTTTGAAGTCAGAAAGGACATTGGGTTAAAATCCCAGCTTTGCTCGTAACTGCCAGTGTGACCTTGGGCAAGTGCATCAGTTTCTTTGCACCTTTTATATAAAATGGGAGTGGGGGGAGTAAATCTATGATATCTTTTTTACCTCAAGGAGTTTTTGATTCTATGGAATCAAAAGACAATTTTCTAGAATTTTCTAGAAAATTTCCCAGTTAATAGGAAAAGGAAGCTAAACATGACTGATGCTCAGTGAACACGTATGACGCTGGAAAGCTGGGTTATTAATTCCTTACACAGAGGGTCAGCTTTGATATTACTGGTCATCCAACCTGGTCAAGTCTCCTAACCTCTCAGTGCTCTAAGAAATCCTCTAAGACAGCGGTTCTCAAACTGTGGCTTGTGACCCCTTTGGAGGTCGAACGACCCTTTCACAGGGGCCACAGGGGTTGCCTAAGACCACCAGAAAACACATATTTCCGATGGTCTTAGGAACCGAGACACGGCTCCTCTATCCATCGCCAGGCGGGTCCGCCCACATACAGATATGCCCACATACGAGTATTAAAGGGTCCCAGCATTAGGAAGGTTGAGAACCACTGATCTAAGACTATAAGTTCCAGAGAAGGTGCATTGATATGAGTTTCCTTACTTGGAGGATGCAGTTTCCCCATATCAACAAAATCACAATTTCAATCTCTATCTCTATCTTTATACATTTAATATACTAACATGTCATTACCTCATGACATCATTGGTCCTTTTCAAGAACAAAGGATGAACAACAGGCACTAACATGTCATTGACAAAGGCGTAACTAGGAATTCTGGCATCTAAGGCAAACACAGTCAGAGTAGGTGATAGCCATTCCTGTGCATGATTGAGGCAGAGACTGGAGTGATGAGAGATCAGGAGATTAAATACCTGGGAGGCCAGAAGTATTCATAGGGGGAGGGAAGGGACTGGAAAAGAAAACTCTGAGCTATTACTGATCGCATTGTGAAGAGGAAGATTGATCTGGAATTGGACAAGATGGAGTGAAACTTAAAGGAGAAGCAGCTTCTAGGTGATGATACCCGAAGGAAGATTTTGGATTCCTTCTCTGGCACTGCATGCTAGAAGGTTTGAGAAAAGGAGTAGTCCGCCTTTGAGATTAGACAGTATGGTGTCATCAGGAGAAAGTTAAACTTCAGTGATAATCACAAGATGGGAGGAATTGGGGAAAACAAAAGAGGGGCTTATTGATGACAAGAAAATCCAGAAAGTCCAGAGGAAAGGGAAGACAGAAGAGAATAAAGGAGGGCTAGGATGGGCTGAGATAGGCAGGGATGAGGATGTTGGGGAGATAGTAAAGTAAAGGATATTTGAATACAGGGGAATGTGGCAATGGGCAGGATGGACAGTATGACCAAGAATACAATTGTTGGGGTAAAGTCTTCTTTTCCTCCCTCATCTCTAACTTTTCCTCCCCCAAACAGCAAGTCTACTCACTGAAGCTCCCCAGGCCCCATTTTCTCGCTCCTTGTTTCCTTAGAGGTACAGGCTGATAGAAAACCATGAGGACTGAGGGGTAAGGACTGCAGTCAGTGGATCACAAAGGGAAAGAAGCAACGTCTTCTGGATATGGATACTTGAGAAAAATCCTGGTTACCTTGCCTTGATTATGTCTCTGGCTCTCATGTACTAGTTTATCAGATTAGCTGGGTGTCTCCTGGGGTAAGTGGAATGGACCTTAGGAAATCAATGGAATGGAATGGAAAATGTATTTATTGAGCACTTTCTATTATAGTCAGTCAACTAGCAATTATTAAGCACTTACTGTGTCCAAGCCCTGGGCTAAGCACCGTGGATATATGAAGAAAAGCAAAAACGTCCCTGCTCTCAAGAAACTCACATTCTAACAGGGAAGACAACACATAAACGAGATATATGGTGGATAAGCTGGAGGTAGACTCAGAGGGAAGGCTCTAAGATTAAGGGCTGGGAAAGGTTTCTTTCAGAAGACAGGACTTTAGCTGAGACTAGAAGAAAGCCAGGGAAGTCAGGAGACGGAGGTGAGGAAGAAGAATGTTCCAGACATGGTGGACGGCCGGGGAAAGGCTCACAGTCAGGAAATGGAGAGTCTTGCATTCAAAGAGGCCAATGTCACTGAAGCACAGAATGAGACACAGACACATTTTGATGGAAGAAAAGGAGTCATGGAAGCCCAGAACATGGGACCCTTCTGGGAGTGAGTGGAACAGACAAGGAAGGCCCTTAAGCCAAAAAGTACAGCCCGAGGACTCTGGGTAAGTAGAGAATGAATGGGAGAAGGAAAAGGGAGTGGAGGCCCAGACAAAGGTGCTCCACCTGGTAACTTCCTCTTTTCTAATTTGTAACTTTTCCCCTCTCTGATCTGAATTCGGAGTCTGGGTATAGGGTACAGCCCATAGCGATATTGCAGTTGAAATTAAGGTAAACTGAGGTAGAAAGCTCCAAACATGTTCAATTTTTTAGCAAAGCTAGCAGTTACCCACCAAAAAAGGTCTTTCAACTCCTCAATAATTCAAAATTCCTGAATGAGAGCCAATGGATTATTTTGTACACAAAGAAAGGAGCATCCTAAAGCTACAAGGCACATCATAGAGGTGGGGAAATCAATATGACGGGTTACACAGATCGAAGCATATTATCTGCTCTCTCCCTTCTTTTTTTTGTTTCTTCTTTCTCATGGTTTCTTCTCTAATTCTTCACAATATGACTAATATGAAAATAGGTTTAGTATGGATGTATATATATAGAGCCCATATCAAATTGCAATCTGTCTTGGGGTAAGAGGAGGGGAGAGATGGGGAGAAAATTTGGAACTCAAAATCTTATGGAAGTGAATGTTGAAAACTAAAAATTAATAAACAAAGGCTGAAGCATCACAGATGTGGGAGATAATGTGATTGGCTAGAAATTTGGAGTGCAGGGCTGACAACAACCCCTCCTTCCATCTTGTCACTATAGAAAACTCAACGATGGTATCTACTCGCATGGTTAGTTAGAGTCACAGCAAAAACAGACCAGACTTTCTTGAAGGACAGTCAGTGTATTGCAGAGATAACAGACCAGACTCTCTGGCATTCACCTGCACCCTTAATTTCCTTGACACAAAAATAGAATAGTGATTAGCAGGGAAACTGAACTTCTCAACTCAATTAACTCAGAGAGGAAAGCTAAACTTGTGAACTTAACTCAGAGACAAAGAAACGTGATGTAGACAATATACAAAACGTTGGCAGTGATACAGAATAGAGTCAATTACCAAAATGGAGATAATATCAATTTGATTTTCTTAGGAGGACTTATGGAGTGATGGCAGATTGATACTGGGAAGCATTGACTTTGAATTCAATTCACAACAAACATTTATTCAGCAGAAGGATGGGAATTCAAGAATACTTCAAAGGACTAAGCAAATTTTTGCATCAATTGATACTCTTTGTCCTTCTTAAATACAAGATGTTGGACAAAAATCAAACATTCCTTGCCTTCAGGAACCTTACGTTCTACTTCCCAGGCCTCTCTTTGGAAGGTCTAGGGAAAGGGAAGGACACCTGAGAACTCACATTGACTTGTATGGCTTGAAAGTGGGAAACCTAACCATGAGGGGTGATGGTTGAAGGAGCTGTTCTGAATTCAGCTGACAATAGCTGATGTTTTGGGGGTGTCTTTCTGCCACCCAGTACCCATCTGCATTGTGTGTGCATGTTTGGACCAACGTCTTGGAGTCCCGTCTATGTTATCTGCTTGCTGGGCCTGTTCAACACTTTGCTGCAGTGTGTTTTTGTGTTCAGCTCCATCTGTGTAAATTTCTTCACAAAGACTTGCAAAAATGCATTCATTCTTCCCTGATCTGCTACAAAGCATTAGGGAGTTAAAGTAAAAAATTAATGTAGTATTGACTGCTATTTCCCAGCCAAATTCAAACGCATGTAATTCCCTTCATCCCTGATGTCTCATTTACTCCTGGTAGTTATCTTTGTTTTACCACCTGAGATGATCCATTTCTGGAACTGTTCCGCTATTTACCCTAGAGCCTGTATCATTTTTCTTTGAGTATCTTCAACAATAGCAAATCTCCTGGGTCTGACTTTTTTTAAGTAGTCATACTAACAGGACTAGTTCTGATGAAGAAGCTAATAACCATCTGAGGTTAAGAATGAGATGTGACTTCAGGTCCTTTGGTAGAAAGGTGGGTGAGAGACCAGTGGGTACAATATGAAGCAAACATGATCCCTTTGTCAGTTGGTATTTACCTGCTTTTCTCTGTTACAATCAGCAAGTACTTATTAAATGCCTACTATATGTCAGGTGTGGTGCCAATTGAACCCCATGGTGCCAACAATGAACTCCAAGGGAAGGTTACCTAAGGAGGTGGGGTCTGTTGGACAATGATTACTGCTCCTTTTCAAAGAGGATCAGTGACATCATGGGTGATGTCTTGATTTGATCATTAATTGGGTTTAAGTAAGGCAGAGTTGTACAAAGTCATCAGCTTGACTCCCTTTTCTGCAGTCATTGAAGTTCAGTGGCAGAACAAAAGTCAGGATGACTGGTGATGGCCCATGGTGCAGTGGATGACCTTGGCATCTTTAATATCTGGCCAAGCTCTGAAGGCTTCATAGTGCCTGATTTTGAAGTTTTCATGGCTGTTGGAACAAATTGTTCTCATATAAAAACATCAATACAAATTTTATGAAGAAAGAATGAGGAATGAACAACTTTTCCTCCTGGGATTCTTAAAATCACACTGAAGGCAATTCCAAAAGATAAGTTTAAAAAATGTTTTGAGCAGCAGCTGCATCAGTGAAGCAAAGTTGTAGTCCATCAAGAGGACTATTTTAAAAGACAATGCTCACTTGGATATATGAGTTATTATATGTTCATTCAAAGAAAATGATTCTCATTAATTACTCTGTAGACAGACTTTCTGTACCATTCCCCTACCAATTCATGCCTAACTTCCTCATAGAATCATAGCAAAAGAACATCTTCCAGACTTCTATTCTATCCTACATATTTCTCATATGAGAAAACTGATGCCAAGACTTATATAATTCACTCAAGGGCACTCAGCTAGCAAGTGATAGAACTGTAACTAGGGTGAGGCAACTAGGTTTTTGCTTACAGAGTTCAGAAAACTTAGGGAGCATCAATAGGACTGTCTTAGAACCCATTTCTTTTCCTGCCTCTTCCACACTCAGAACTTCTTCCCCTGCCCAGTACAGCTCTGGTCATTGGTATCCTGACTCCTAATGCAGTGGAAATGATGTGGTTTCAGCGGGGTTCAGGGACCCTTCAAGCACCAGAGAGCAGGACAGGATCGTCTGGAATGAATTCACGGACTCAAGCATTCTTTAAGTCAAGATAGCAAAGGTTTATTTCAACGCTTTTCAATGGGCAAAAGTTCTTAAGGAACCTGTGATCTTAGAGGGGTACGGTTAAATTTTATATAGGATAATCTATAGTAAAATATGTGCCAAATATGCTAACTAGGTGATTCAGGGTGGGATGAAGGAGTGGTCAGTTCATAAAGGAACATATACTTTTTGTATCTACTGCTCAGGTGTTTTACCCAGAGTTCACCGGGTAAAGCCCTAGGCAGGGTTGCAGAGAGGTGTGGTTTTTAGGTCTGCTACATCAGTTAGGACTAAGTTAACTAAGTTAACTAGCCATCAGGGCCAACTGAGGATTGCCCAGTTTGCCACCAATCAATGTCTTGTTTGACAAGATAGACGTAGGGAGGATACATATATCTAAAGTCTAGGATGCATATGATGAGTCAGAGAGTTGTTATAGATAGTCCAGTGGGTATAGAAGTCTTTATGAGCCAGTACCAAGCCAGTTCAAGCTAATAATTTTTACTGGTGCAGTTTGTTACTGTACCAGGGAGAGAGAAGTATTTTTCCAGGGTCCACTCATGACTAATTGCTAGGCTTAGTGTCCTTGGGCTGGGGAGGAACTGCCAGGGATAGTGTTTTGAGGCCAGGGAGAAACGTGATCTTAGAATTTGGGTCTAAGCATGGGCACCCAAGCATCCCATCAGTTCCTATGTCACACCATTCTGTCTCTCTTTACAGCCCTAAGGTTAGGGGCAAAAGGACAACAGCATTAGAACTGGAAGACATCTTCATGGTATAGATAAGTTAGCTGAGGCCCAGAGAGGTTAAATGAATTGCCGAAAGTTACACAGTGTGTGTCAGATCCAAGATTTGAACTCTGGTCATCTGCTGCCTGCATTGATGTCTCTCTCTCAGGTGCACTCCCACAGCTCTCACATTTACCCAGGTTCATAAATACACGGGGCATCTGGGAGTATTGTTCTATTTAGGGATCCAATTCAAATTCAGTTCAATAATATCTTAAGTGCCTACTATGTGCAGGCACTGTGCTGAGTATTGGGGATACAAAAAGAGGCCAAAGACAGTCTCTGCCCTTAAGGAGCTTACGAGCTCAAAGACATCACCTTCACCAACACTCTTCCCATTTATTTATAAAGTGATGTAAGAGACCCCTAAAAAGCACCCTGAAAGTTCAACCTTCCCAAATGATCACTGCTGGGAGCAGCTAGGTGGCACAGTGAATAGAGCAGGATGATCTGAGTTCAAATCCTGCCTCAGGCACTTAACACTTACTAGCTGCATGACCTTGGGCAAGTCACTTAATCCCAATTGCCCTGCCTTCCCGCCTCTAAAAAGACAAAAAACAAACAAAATGATCACTGCTACCCAGGCATTTCTAGTCTTAGTAGAACTTAAGCATCCTCAGATTGCTGTCTATATTAAATTAATAGAGGAGTAGAGGAGGTCTTACTTCTGTCACTAACTGACTAAGTTTTAGGATTTTATTCCAGAAGGAAGATGAAGGTAAAGGATGAGCCTTTACCCTATACCATTCTGAGGTCTTTGGTCTTTTTCTTAATTTAAGTAAAGAAGTATCCACTGGAGAAGAGGGAATTTGCAACTATGGCTCAATCAAGACTATTTATTGGCAGAGTGGCCTGTCACCTACATGGTGGGATTAGCTCTACCAAAAAAGGTCTCTCTGACCCCAAAATATCCCCACCCAATGATGCCTACAATACCCCGAATGATTCACTCCTCAGTGTTAAATGTTACCTTTTAAGGAACACAGCACAACAGAAGAGTAAGAAAGGTAGACCTCTGCCTAGGTCCATAAAGAAGGGAGTGGGGCACAAATCAGGACACTTTTTGATGTCATTTTTTATAGATGCAGATCTATTTAATGCCAGAAGATTCCTCTCCATAACACATAATTTTCTTTTTGTGATAAGTTTTGTTTTCATAATGAAAGCTCTGGACCATTCCAGAAGGGTATATTTTTCAAATCTTGCTTAATTTATAATTATTTGGTCCAGCTCTCTTCTCTATATCTTCTTTTAAAGTGGAAATCCACTTCTCTTTCTTCCTTACCTCCCCCTCTCCTTGGCTATACATGAATAACTTAATACCTTTAGGTCAAGTGGTTTATCAACTCTTTTGCCTCATCCCAAAGAAGGTGAGAGCATGAGCTTCTAGGAGAGAAGAGGAGATGTAACAAAAAGAGAGGAAAAACAGAACTGATAGAGCCCAAGTTTCCAGGGCAGCATGGAAAATTCCTAAGAGAATTTCCAGCTACTTTACCATTTTGCAAAGGATGAGCCCTCAGGTTGTTGGACTAATAGACCCAGAGAATGTCCCATAGTATGCCCAGATGTTTGGCAACATCTTCTGTGATATTTTTTTAGACAAGTTGTGAGATATAGGCTGGATGAGAGTGAAGTTATATGGATTTTGAACTGATTGAATGCCTAGTACAATGACTAACGTACCCATGTCAATCATGAGTGACGTCTCTAATGGATTTCCCCATGTATTTCTCCTTTATCCCTGTTTTGTCCAATAGTTTTATCAATGATTCAAATGAAAACATAGATGCCATACTTTTCAAAGCTGTAAGTTTATGCAAAGTTGAGATGATAAAATCAATATCAAAAAGTAGGAAGGGGCTCAATAGGCTAGAGCTTTGGGCAGAATCTAATGAGATTAATTTTAATAAGGGTTTTACACTTGGGTTTGGAAAAAAATCAGCCACATCACTTTAGGATGAGGAAGGCATGGATAGAGAATAGTTCGTGTGAAAAAGAGCTGGATGATTGGACTGCAAACACAATATCCGTCAATAGGGTGGGATGGCAGCCAAAAGGGCAATAGGAACTTAGGCTGCACTAAGAAAAGGAATAGTCACATAATACTCATTCTTGATCAGAGTACATCTGGGATACTGTATTTATTCAGTTTAGGAAAGATGTTAATAAGCTGGAGTACAAACCAGCAAGGTAACCAGGAGGTGAGGGGACTCAAAACTGTGCCACATGAGTACCAGTTGAAGGAATTATGAATATTTAATTCTATTCCATTCTATAAGCATTTATTAAGTATCTACTATATGCAAGGTGCTGAAAGCACAGACAAAGATTTAAAATAGTCTTTTGAAAAGAGAGGACCAAGGAGGGACATGATAGCTATGCTTAAATATTTTAAGAATTGGTTTATGGCAGAGGATTTAGTCTTTTTTGTTTGTTTTGTTTTGTTCCAAAGTATGGAACTACAAATGATGGATGGAAATTTCAGAGAATCCAATTTCAGCTTGATATAAGGAAAAATTTCACACACATTTGGAGTTGTACAAAAGAATAATGGGCTACCTTGGGAAACAATGAGTTTCCTATCACCAAAAGTTTTGAAATAGAGTCTGCATGACCATTTGTCAAGAGGTCAGTGTATAAGATGGCAGCTAAGAGGTACCATGGACAGAGTGCCTGGTCTAGAGACAGGAAGACTTGTCTTCCTAAGTTCAAATCTGACCTCAGACACTTCCTGACTGTGTGTGATCTGGAGTAAGTCACTTAACCCTGTTTATCTGAGTTTCCTCATCTATAAAATGACTTAAAGAAAGAATGACAAATCGCTCCAGTTTCTTTGCCAAGAAAACCCCAAATGGGGTCAGGAAGAGTCAGACGTGACTAAACAACAACAGCAGAAACAACATAGTAATTTTGAATAGAATTTCTCTATTTAGTCCTTATTGCTAGGTATTGTCGGTTTTATATAGGAATGTTAATGATTAATGTGGATTCATCTTATATTCTTCAGCTTTGACGAAATTATTATTTCAATTAACTATTTACTTGATTCTGTGGTTCTCTAAGTACATCATCATATTATCAGAAACAAGTGATAATTCTGTGTTTATTTTCTCAGTTTACTTTTCTTGTCTTATTGCTTCAGCTAGTGTTTCTAACTCTATGTTAAAGAGTAGTAGTGATATTGGGCATTAGAGCTTTACCCCTGATCTTACTGGAAAGGTCACTAACTTTTCTTCATTACAAACAATGCTGGTTCTTCAATTAAGATACATGCTCTTTATTATTCCTGTACTAGTATTCTTATTATTAGTTCTTTATTAAGGAAGGGTTCATTTATTCCTGATTTCTAAAGTTTTTAACAGAAATGAGTGTTAGATTTTGTCAAAATTCTTTTTAGTATCTGTTGATATAATCGGGTAGTTTTTATTATTTAAATTAATATTATTTATTATATTTATAGTCTTCCTTACATTGAACCAAATGACATTCCTGGTATAAATCCAGTATATCATTTTAAAAAATATATTGTTGTAGTCTACTTGGTAAAATTTTATTTAAATTTTTGCTTCATTGTTCATTAGGAATTGTTATTGTTTAGTTGCGTCTTACACTTCATGACCCCATGGACCAACTGACCATGGGGTTTTCTTGCCAAAGAGCCATTTCCTTTTCTAGTTTTATGCAGGCAGGAGCTTAAGTGACTTGTCCAGGGTCACACAGCTAGAAAGTGTCTGAGGTAATATTTGAACTCTGGTCTCTGTTCCACCTAGCTGCCCACCATTAGGTGTATTGTTCTGTAATTTTTTTCCCCTCTGCTTTATCTTTCCCTTGTTTAGGTATCAAGACTATTTGTATCATAGAAAGAAATTAAAAGAGTGTCTTCTTATTACTTAAAAAAGTTCATGTATTGGGATTAATTATTCTTTGCATTTTTGATAGAATTCATATGTAAATCCATCAAATCTAGAGGTTTTTTTTGGTATTTCATTTATAGCTTGTTCAATTTCTTTTTTTATATTAGGTTATTAAAATAGTCTAATCCTTCTTTTCTAAATCTGGATTTTTACAATTTTGTGAACAGCCATCTATTTCAATTAAATTACCATTTTTGTTAACACATAATTGGGCAAAATAGTTTCTAATGATTTCTTTTATTTCCTATGCATTTTTTCCTAAGTTCTCCTTTTTCATTGTTGATAGAACTTGGTTTTCCTGTCTTTGAAACAAACAAACAAACCCTAATTAATTATCTTTTATATTAGCTTTGTTGGGAAAGAAGAGGAAAGCTGCTCCTAGTTTTGTTTTGTTTTTTTAAAGAAATTCAATGGTCTTTTTGCTTTTTAAAGTCTCTTCTTTAAATTTCAGAATTTCTACTTTGTTATTTAGTTGGAGATTTTTTATTTGTTGCTATTCAAATTTTAAAAATTTTACTTTTTTAGTAAATTTATTAAATTCATTTATTTGTTCTTTTGTTGATGAAATCCTTTAGATACATAGAAATATATAAATTAAAAATACAAATGTAAAACTACATATAATATATAAACATCTAAATATATAAAATTTCCCCTCAGAACTGGGCAATTTTCTTTTGTAATTTCCTAAAATACAGTATCCAGACTTTTTTTTTTCTGATCATAATTTTTACATAGTTCTAAACTCCTTGACTCTCAGTTGACTTGTTTTCCAAGTAAGTTTTTTTATTATATTGCTTTAATTTTCTTTTTTTATTTAATATTTCTTGTTGTATTGTTGAGTCTTTTTTTTCCCCTTCTGTCTGGCCCATTATAATTTCAGGACCTTCAGTCCTTAAAATGAGATTTTCCATGATCAGTTCTAAGGTGCTGATCTTCCTTGTGTTATCCTACCTTTTCCAAATTGTATCCTATTTCATTCCTCCAGATCATCCTGTAGTCCCTGTTTTTTGCCAGGTTTTTCCCCCGACCCTTTACCTGGATTTGTTTCCCAGTCTCTGAAACCAAAGTATTTACATGTGGTGTTCACAGTCTCCCTGGGTTTACTAGTGGGGGATGGGGGACAGTGCCTTTGAAGCAAGTCCCTAAACTGAATGGTATGGGGGGGGCCTGCCTAGTTCTGTCTGCTCCTCTGATGGGCTCAGCCTGGCAGCTCTCCCTTAGCACAGGTCTCCAGGACCTATCCCTAAGGCAGGCTTTCCTGGGGTCCTTCCCCCACTCCAGTTAAGTGATTTCTCCAGTGCTAGGCTCTGACCACAAGCCTTAGGGACTGCTCTAGCTGGATTTTGCCAAGGATCTTTCTCCTACGATTTGCCTAAATTGGGTGGGTGGAGAGCTCACTGGTGGTGTGCTGGATCTTTCCTAGAATGCCCTGAGGTTGCTTTCTTGGCTAGATTAGGGCTGGGTTGGGGCCTTGCTTGAGATGAGCTACCTTCAGGCTAGGTTTCCTGGAATCTTATACTAGGCTAACCTAGAATTCCCTGAGGCTGCTCCCTCCAGGGCTAGGCTCAGACAGCTAGCCAAGGGTTTGGGGAATGCTTAGGGTGAGCCCAGGTGCTCTCTAGTTTAGGTAAGGAGTGCCATATTGAATGGATGGTCCAGAACCCCTCAGCCCAGAACTCTGTGCAGCTTAGAACTTCCTGCGGCTGGTCTGGAGAAAGTTTGGGTTTGGCTGGGCTTGGGTGCCACGGGGAATAGAGTGTTGGGTCTACCTGATTATCTTATCTTGGCCCTTGACCAGCTGAGGCTTTTCCACCTCAGATCTCCAAAGACTCTGGGGTTCCTCTGGGGATTCCTGAGTGGGAGGGGTAGGAAATCTAGTGACGATTATTGTAATCATTAGGCAGATTTTTATTTTTTTGTTTTTGTTTCTGCTTATTTAACTGCATATCTGAGTGAAGTGAGCAGGACCAGGAGAACAATTTATAATAATAACAAGAACATCCAAAAACAAACAACTTTTAAAGACTTAGTAATTTCGATCAATGCAAGGACCAAAGATGCCTAGTAGGGTGTTTCATTGTTAGGGGGATGGAGAGGGATTTGAAATACTCTGTATTCCAGCACCATCTCTCCCATCTTCCCACACGTTCCTCCCCAAGTTTATTTTTTAATTTTAATTTTTTAATGGATGAAAATTCATTTCTCTCTCTCACCTTCTCTCCCCATGCTCACCAAAGAAGAAAGAAAAACACAAGCCTTTTGAGCAAATACCCACAGTCAAGCAAAAAAAAAATTCTCATTTGGCCGTGTCCCAAGAACATGTCTCAATCTATACTCGGCCAGGAGGCTGGTAGCATGCTTCATCATGAATCTTCTGGAATCACATTTGGTCACCGCACTGAACAGTATTGTTATTATTAGAAATTGTTCTCCCGGTCCTGCTCACTTCATCCACTGATGCAATTAAACCAGCAGAAGCAAAAAAAAAATCTGCTTAATGACTACAACTAAGTAAATGAAAATTACACTGAAAAGAACCCAAACTGCGTCTACGAGAACAGATAATGAAATATTCCCGCCTCTTCTCAGTACAGAGGTAAGGGTCTATGGGCATAGCACACTACATACGTTATTATATATGATCACTTATTATTATTATGATTATGATATATATCACTTATCACATTATTATTACTTTTTTTGTTATAAAGGAAAGTCCAGTTCCAGCAAGGGGTATGGAGGTAGGGGAGCTATATATATTAATTATTACAGTTGTTGTTCAGTCTTTTCAACTGTATCTGACTCTTCATGACCCCATTTGTGATTTTCTTGGAAGATATTGGTTTGCCATTTCCTTCTTCAGCTCATTTTACAGATGAAGAAACTGAGGCAAACAAGGTTATATGACTTGCTCAATGTCACTTAGCTAATAAGTGTCTCATGCCAGATTTGAACTCAGGAAGGTGAGTCTTCCTGACTCCAGGCCTGGCTCTCTATCCATTGCACCATGTAGCTATCCAATCATTGTACTATAAAAAGTGAAAGAGAACATTATGAGACTTATTTTTTTAAAAATCAGGGGTTCTCAAGTTCAGAATAAGGTAAGGTTAATGAGTAAAATGAAAGAAAACAAAAAGGGGGTTATATATTTTTTAGCAATGTTCAGAAAAAAGAAGATCAAAGAAAGTTTAGGACTGACACTCAGGGTGGATGGAACAATGGTAATAGACAGTGGGGAGCAAGCAGAGCTATTCAACTCATTTTCTTTCTGTTTTCTCTGGTAAGAAAAATGATTGGGGAATTGGAAATGGGACAATAAAAAAGACTAATAGGGAGCTGAAATCCTAGACGAGAAAGGAAATGATAAGTAGGTGCCCCCTGATGAGTTTATGAGGCCCAAACCACCTACAATACCGAAAGAGTTAGCAAATGTAACTGCTGAGCCACCGTCAGTCATCTTTGAAAGACCATGGGGAATGAGTGAAATAGTGTAGAAAACTGGAGAGGGAAAAATGGCCCTTTTTTTTTTCCTAAAGCAGTGGTTCTCAACCTTCCTAAGGCCCCGACCCTTTAATACGTATGTGGGTGTATCTGCATGTGGGCAGACTCGCCTGGAGACAGATAGAGGAGCGGTGTCTGGGTTCCTAAGACCATCGGAAATATATTTCCGATGGTCTTAGGCGACCCTGTTGGACCCCCAAAGGGGTCGCAACCCACAGATTGAGAATTGCTGTACTAAAGGGAATAGAGTGGTATCTGAAAGCTATGAACCAGTAAACTTAATTTCAGTTCATGAAAAAATTCTCAAAGTTGTGGTTAATGAATATCTAGGAAACTAGAAACTAGTAAACCAGTATGACTTCATCAAGAAGAAGTCACATCAAACTAATTTTCTCTCTCTTTTTTTTTTGACAAGGGAATCTAATCCTGGTAGATCAGGACTAAGATGTAGCTATGATTTACCCGGATTCTTAACAAAGCATTTCACAAAGCCACTTAGGCTATCTGATGGAAAAGATGAAGGGACCTGCAACAGGGTACAGTAGGGGTTAAATGGATTTGGAACTAGTTGCATGACCAAACCCAGAGTAGTCATGTTAATTTGGAAGGTGGTCACTAGAAGAGTGACTAAGGCTATTTAACATTGTTATCAGATTTAAATCAAGGGGTAGAGGGCATGCTTATAAACTTTGTAGATGGCATAAAGCTAGTATGGGGCAGCAATGATGGGAGGGGAGCTAGCTAATACATTGGTTGATAAAGTCAAGATTTTAAAAGGCTGAAGCTGGAAAGTTACAATTTCATGAGGACAAATAAAAAGTGTTAGATTTGGATCCCCAAAATCAGCTTCCCAGGAAAAAATATGGAGAAAATATAACTAGATAGCATTTATCGGAAAAATAATCTGGAATTTTTAGTGTAGTCCTATATATCAACAGTGTCATTTAGCATTTTAAAAAAAAAACTCAACAGGGTTTTAGGCTCCAAGAAAAAGTGTGTCCAGAAATTGAAAGGTGATATTCCCACTGTCATCTCCCCTAGGTTCTGAGACCCACCATTTATGAAGGATATTGATAAACTGGAGAGGTACCAGAAGATAACCAGGATAACCTGGAAAGTGTCTAGAGCAACCAAGGTGGTTAAGGGCCTTTAGTCCATGTGATATGTGGATAGGATGAAAAAACTGGGGTTGTTTAACCTAAAGAGGAAAAGACTTCATGGAGATATGATTGGTATCTTCAAGTATTTAAAGGGTTGTCATATGGAAGCAGGATTACACTTGGGCATGGTAGAAGAGGACAGAAGAAAGAAAGTGAGTGAAAATTACAGAGACAAATCTAAGTTTGCTGGGTGGAAAAACTAACAATTAGAGCTATCTGCGTATGAATTGATCTGTTTCTTGATGTAAGTCTTCAAGGTGAATGACCATTTTTGTTATGGTTGTTGTTGCCTTTCCAATAGTTTAGCACAGTGGCTAGCATATAATCGTTGTTATTCTTTTCAAAAAGGATGAATGACATCAAGAGGTGATGTAAGGCAGAGTTATACAAAGTCATCAGCCTCATTTTCATTTCCAGTCATCAAAGTCCAGCGGCAAAGACAAAAGTCAGAATGATGACCTGGGATGCAATGGATGGCCTTGGTGTCTTTGATGTCCAAACAAGCCTTAAGTGCTCTACTGTACCTGCTTTGGCTGTCTTCATGACCATTGGAACCAATTGTTCTCATCTGCCTGTTCTGCTGGGGGAT
The DNA here is from genome assembly GCA_028646515.1 of Pseudochirops corinnae. Lineage (NCBI taxonomy): Eukaryota > Metazoa > Chordata > Mammalia > Diprotodontia > Pseudocheiridae > Pseudochirops > Pseudochirops corinnae. Next base: position 62,086 of record JAQQSV010001067.1, read on the forward strand.
ATCTTCACATGCTTGGGAAAGACATCACCTAAATCATGGATTTAGGTTTAGCCCGGTTTAGCTGGTCTACTGAGCCAGTTTTACCAGGGTTTGGTTGCTGCCCATGCTACAGCTTCTTGGAGGTACAGGTGAGAGTTGGGTAAAAGGTGGGCAACAAAGGTAGGTGAGCAACCCTGAAAAAAGCTTGCCAAGCCCTCAAATCAGAGGTGCTAGGCCTCCCTGAATACCTAGTAGGCAATTAATAAATACTAGTTGACAGACTGACTTAACAGGTATGTTGGAGATTCTTGTTCAGTTATGGGTTGAACTAGCTGGCCTCTGAGGTCCCTTCTCACTCTGAGATTCTGTAATCCCATGATTTTGTGAAGTCCATGATACAGAGAGTTGAAAATGCATCAGTAACTAATTCAACAAAATTGTATTGAACACCACTTTGTATACAAATATATGCAAAATAATTTGAAATCCACTGGGGTGCTTTTGAAAAATATCTTTTTGAAGTTCAGACCCTATTAGAGAACTTACAGAAGAAATTCTATCAACACATTTAGAATGAGCATCACAGAATGTTCATCATCAGGGAAATGTTAGAACTAATCTAGTTATACCCTATCATAAGTAATGTAAGAAACTTTTAATCCAAGTTCAATATTTATTCAGTATCAAATCATTCATACTTTATATAAAAGTTCAGGATGTGGAAAAAGCATCAGTAAGCATTCCATTCTGTTCTTTCATCTGTGAAATCACTTGGATGATAAATCCCATAAGTATGCAAAGCTTATGAAAAGTTTCCATTTTAATCTAGTTTTGATTTAACAACAGAAAATCCTCACACTGGGCAGAAACTTTCTAGCTTAGTAAGAGTAGGAAGTGCTTTGGTTTGAACTAAAGCCAATACTAGGGGTATAATTACCACCACTGAAGTAGCCCCTGCTTTGGGGCAAACGAAAAAGATATTTTTTTAAAAGGTCACATCATTTTTATTGATACCTTTTGGGTTTTTTTCATGACATTCCTTTCATTATATATCTTTCCCTAGTGAGCTAGTTCTTATAAGAAAAATTTTAAAAGAAAGTGAAAAAAAGCACTTTAGCAAAACTATACCAACTTATTGACCTTGTCTGTCAGTATATGCAGTATTTTATACCTGCAATGAAGAAAAGGAAGCATATTCAACTTTTCTCAGGGGCCTAACTTGGTCATTGTAATTGCACAAGATTCAGTGTCATTTTATTCTTTGGGTTTTCATTGTTATGATCATTTCTTATATAGTTTTCCTGGTTCTACTGGCTTCATTTTGTGTTAGATCATGTAAGTCTTTTCAAACTCTTCAATGTTCTTCATATTCCCTGTTTCTTATAGTAAAGTAATATTTCATGATATTAATGTAAAATAATTTGTTGGCCCTTCTCCTATTGACAGATACCTACTTTGTTTCTGATTATTTGTTAGCATAAAAAATGTTACTGTGAATGTTTTGGTGTATATGGGGGCTTTTCATTCTATCCTTGACTTCCTTTAGATATATGGGTCAAAGAGTATGGGAATTTTAGTAACTTTTTTCCTTTTTAAAGCATAATTCTAAATTGCCTTCCATAAGGGAGTAGGACAAATTCATGGATCCACCGACAGGGCATTAATGTGCATGATTTCCCATAGTCCTTCTGTAATGGTAATGAAATTTGAAGATCCCTTTGTATTGGAAAGCTAAGTGGTACTTAGCACCTCATTTCAAATTAAGCCTCTGTTAAAGAAACAGAAGGTATGAACCCCTGTTGCTGATGGAACAGGAAGGGGCTGAACAGGGAGGAGCTATACCATATATAAGGAAGAGCACAAGTTGGACAGTCAGAATTCATGGAATGGGCACCTGAAGCCTAGGCTGCTACTGCTGGACTGAAACTTGCATGGAGAAAGTGATTTTGATTTTAAGAACTGGAGAAAGTGATTCTGATTTTGAGAACAAAGCTGCTGAAGACTTCTGAAGGCCACCTGGAGCTGCTGAGGATTTCCAAGGGCCAAGTGGAGCTGCAGAAGACTGAGGAAGCGTGACTGTGGTGCCAGTATTTTGTACAAACGTTGTTATGGCTTTGTTAATGTGCATGAATGTTCTTGTGGCTTTGTTGAGCCTTGTCTTCCCAGGAACAGAGACTGTGGGGGATTTGGGATGGACGACACTGTGAGCAGGAACTGCATGGAGAGCTGGACAAGGAATTGGGAGCCATCTACCTTTGAACCCAGGTGGCAGTTGGTTAGATTTGGGTAGGAGCTGGGACCATGTGCCTCTAGTCAAGATGAAAAGACCCCTCTGTGGATACTGAGCAGTGATGAAATTGTGATTTACTTGTGACCGAGGGGTGGACGGGCCTGTGTATTTTCCACTACCCCTTAAGAGGGTACTGAGTAGTGACTGATGACTGAGTAGTGACTGATTTGTAACTTAGTGTGACCCATGGGTGGAGGACTTTGACCTTTTGTACTCTATGATTGAATGACTGAGCTACTACATGATTGATTGTACTTTGTTTAAAACTATGTGACCACTTTATTGAAAACTATATGGCCATTTTAGTCATAAGTTGTTGAGTTATTATGTCATTGTGAATGCTGTATTTAAGTTGTAATATTGTGAATGCTGTACCTTGACTTTCTGTGACTGTTTTGCTTTGATTTGTTATTGAATAAATAGAGTTCGTTATACTATGTAATCAGAACCTTGAAAGCTGTTCACAGCAGCAGTCCTCTGGAAAGCTGCTCATGTGGGCTTCACATTACTTTCAACATTATTTCCACATTTTAGTCATCTGATGATGACATTCCTTGGGCTGGTAAACTAGAAGGTTGCTCCTTTGTCAGATGGTCCTAGGGCTTTAAAATTTATTTTTTTACTTTACTTTTTGGATTTGCCTTTTCTATTATGAATTTAGCAGACATCAATAAGCATGAACATTTCAATATACAAAAAAAGAAAAGAGGATAATATGTAAAGCTATTTATTTCTATTACATAAAATTTTTAATTTCATTTCATTTTTAAGAAGCTTTATTTTAAGCACTTTATTTATCCTCTTGCCTTCTGCCTGCCCCCACTGGAAAACAAAACAAAATCTTTGTAACAAGTATGTATAATCAAGCAAAACAGATTCCTATATTGGCCATGTCCCATAACACATCTCATTCTAAATATTTAGTCCAGGGGTGGGGAACCTGCAGCCTCAAGGCTACATGTGGCTTTCTAGGTCCTTGGGTGCAGCCTTCTGACTGAGTCCAAGTTTTACATAATGAATCCTTTTATTAAGGGGATTTATTCTGTGAAGCTTGGATTCAGTCAAAAGGCTGCACTTGAGGACCTAATGGGCCATATGTGGCCTCTAGGTCAAGAGTTCCCCACCCCTCATTTAGTCCATCATCTTACTGTTAGGAGATTGATTAATGTGTTAATGCTCTTAAGTCTTTCAAAATTGTTTCTTTTTATGATGTTGTTTACATTAGGTCAACATAAAAGTACTAAAAAGTACTAACACTTCCCTGTTAGTCTGTCTCCTTCTGAACTGCTACTTTCTTCGGCGTATTTTAAAAAATATTTCGTTGATGCCCTTTCCTTTTTTTTTTCTTGTATCACTTATTCCCCTGCCCCCAAACCCTACACAACTTCACCCTTCCCCAAATAGAAGCCCTCACCTTATAACAAGTAAGTATAGTTAAGCAAAACAAATTCACATTTTGGGGCCCTGGAATTTAAGGTGAAGTCATTAATTAGAGTTTAGACTTTATTTCATACCAGCACATTAAAAAAAAATCCCCATGGTAATTATAACTTATATTTTTGTAAAAGCCAGAAAGTCCACATAGAAGGAAAAGGGCTATGAAAAGGGCTATTTTTGCTCCTAGTGAGAAGAGTTTTGGTTAGGCTTTCCAGTTTGTTTAAAAAACATCAGGGTACATAGAAAGATGTTTGGGAAACAAATCCATTTATGTCTCCATTGAATATTTACTGCACACCTACTGTGTTCATTAGCGCTGAAAGAGGTTTATTTTCCTGCCTACAATTTAGCTGCAAAGTCAAGACTTGAAAGAAAATTTCTCTTTATTATTTTGAGCTTGTCAAGCACCAACAAACATCAATATTTCCATATATGAAGAACAGAAAAAGAAGACTGCACATGAAACTATTAATTTCCATTATGTATATTTTGGGGATTTTGGAGAGAGGTAAATTTCCAATTTAACATGGCAGTTGCAACATTGCCACACTCTTTTCCTTTATAGACTTCCTTTTATTTTCTTCTGTTTGTTTTTAAAAGATTCATCTTTTCTTCCAATTTTTAGTGTCACTATGATTACTTCCTATTCCTGCTACTTCCTCCTTTATAAATAAAATCCCTCCTTTATAACAATAACTACAACAACAACAACAAAACAGTCACATAAAACAAAATCATGTATTGGATTTGAAACGTCTAAAATCTGATGTCTGAAAATCTAAGTCTCATTCTGTACCTCTAATCCAGTGGTTGTCAACCTGTGGGTCACGACCCTTTTGGGGGTCAGATGGGATCACCTAAGACCATCAGAAAATATTTATTTCCGATGGTCTTAGGAGCCAGTACACCGCTCCTCTATCCATCTCCAGGTGGGTCTGCCCACATGCAGATAAGCCCACATACAAGTATTAAAGGGTCGGGGCATTAGGAAGGTTGAGAACCACTGCATCTAATCCATTTCTTCTCTATCAAGTGATAAGAAGCATGTTTCATTATTGGTCTTTATCATGACTATGATATTATCAATTAAAGGTGACAAGTCTATCATAGTTGTTTTCCTCAACAATGTTGTAGTCTTTTCACTTCACTCTGAATCAGTCAATAAAGTCTTCTCTGAATTCATTCCTTTTACCATTTCTTACAGCACAATAACATTCCATTACATTCATATACCATAACTTGCTAGCCCTTCCCCAACTGATGAACACCCACTTCATTTTTGGTTCTTTACTGAAGTAAAAGTTACTATATTAAATATTTTGGTACATATATATGTCTTTTTCTTCTTTCTTTTATCTCTTTGGGTTATAAGCCTAGTAATTGTATCACTGTGACAGAGGAGTATGCATAGTTTAGTGACTTTGAGGATATAGTTCCAAAATATTTCCTTCTTATTTTTTCTTTATGTATACTTTTTTTAAAACTTAAAGTTTATTTTTTCAGTCAACAAAAATCTGCCTTCTCTTCCTCCCACCTTCTTCTCAAAAAAAGAGAAGAAAAATCCCCATAAGAGACATATATAGTCAGGCAAAACAAATTCCCCATCAACCATGTTTCAATCTGCTTTCTGAGACCATCACCTCTCTTATCAGGAGGTGGATATCATCTTTCATTAGGAGTCTACTACAACTGTGATTGGTCATTATGCTCTTAAGAGTTCCTAAGTCATTAAAATTTTTTCATCTTTTAAGCACTTTTTTTGTTGTCTAAATTGTTCTCCTGGTTTTATTTACTTCACTCAGCACCCTCAGGGTTGTTTAAACTTGCATTTCTTTTATTAGTGATTTGGATCATTTTTTTCATATGGTTGTTGATAGTGTGCTTTTTTTTTTTAAAACTTTATTATTGGGGAATGACTTGTTCTTATATATTTTATTAATTCTTTATATATCTTGGATATCAGAAATTTGTCAGAGAAATATATTACAAAGATGTCTTCTAGTTAACTATTTCCCTTCTAGTCAATTACATTGATTTTGTTTATGCAAAACCTCTTTAGTTTTATGTAATCAGAACACTGTGCTACCTACCATGTTTATTTACTTCTATATGTCCTATACCTAATCTGTTCCACTGACCTAGCTCTCTATTTTTAAGCTAATAGTGACTAATTTTGATGATTACCTCTTTATAGTTTAGTTTGAGATCTGGTACTGCTAGGCCCTCTCCCTTCCCACTTCTTTTTTTCATTCTCCTGATATTCTTGACCTTGATGAATTTTGTTATTATTATTTCTAGCTCCATAATAATCTTCTGGTAGGTTGGTACAGGAATGAATAGGTAAACTAATTTAGGCAATATTGTAATCTGTGTTACATTAGTACAGCCCACCAACAAACAGTGAATAATTCTCCAATTATCTGGGTCTGCCTAATTCTATAAAAATGTCTTTTGTACAGTTTTTGTGTGAATCTTCATAGACTCATAGTCTGTAGTTATTTTGAATAAAATTTCTCTTTCTCTTGCTGTTGGATTTTGCTGGCAATGTGTAGAAATATTGATGATTCATTTGGATTTATATTTTGAGAAAATTATTAATTGCTTCAATTAACTTTTTTGTTCAGTCTGGGGTTCTCTAACTAGACCACCATATCATCTGTAAAAAGCAATCATTTGTTTCTTTTATGCCTATGCTTATTCCTTCAATTTCCTTTGTTTCATTTCTTTAGTGAGCATTCTAGCATGATGTCAAATAATAACCTCATTGGAAAAACAAATTAGTTTAAAGTCTTTTTCTGCTTTGTCTCTTTCTGGTTTGGTATTAAGATCATATTTGTATCATAGAATTTGTAAGAATCCTTTCCTGTTTTTACAAAAAGTTTATATAATCTTAGAATTAGCTGTTCTTTGAATGTTTGTTATACTTCTTTTTTCTCTTTGGAGGCATCTGAGGTTAAGTGACTTGTGTAGGCTCACAGAGCTAGTAAGCATTGGAATTTGAACCCAGGTTTTCCTGACTGTAGTGCTGGTTCTCTATCCACTGTGCCACCTAGATGCCCCAATATAATTCACTTGTAAATCCACCTGGTTCTGGTTTTTTTTTTCCTCTTTGGCAGTTCATGTGTAGCTTGTTCAATTTCTTTTTCTGATATATGATTATTTAAATAATCTATTTCCTCTTCTGTTAACCTGGGTATTTTGCATTTTTAATATATTCATCCTTTTCATCTACGTTATCAGTTTTGTTGGCATATAATTGGGAAAAATAGTTTTTGATAACTTCTTTTCTTTGATTTTTATTTTTTTGAATCATTAGGCCAGTAACCTCCTCAATTCCTTTCTAGCACATGGATGCTTTTGGAAAGGATGCAGTACATCCTTGGGGCCACCAGGGGACTCTCAACATGTTGATGCCTAAATTACTCTTCTCACTGACAGTACTACACTTTGGCAGTGGTGCTAAGCAGTTCAAACTCTTGGAGGCTGGATCCAGAGTTCTCCAGAAAATTAAATAAATAATTATGTATGTATATTTTTAAAATCCCTATGTTGAAGACAACTCTAGAACCTTCACCCCATACCTTGCTTCCCTTTTACTTCACAACCCCTCACATTCACAGGACCCCGGTAGACGAGCTATGATAATAACATAACAAAAACAGAATACAGTGAGTTAAGCATTTCTACATGGAACAGCTGCCTTCTGCCATCTCCCAAGCTTTCTCTCACCTGCATGTCACCAGATCTTCAGGTGAAGGTTGGTGGGATTGTTGAGCCACACATCTCCACAGCTCCTGGAGAAGGAAAAAGAGGAGAGGTGTGTTTCTAAGACGTCAGGTCTGAATCATGGCTAACAATAAGAGGAAGAAAAGGAAGAGTGGTAGGAGAAATCAACCTCTTGTTCTTACTCACCATCTGATGGCATTCCTAACAGATGCTAGTTTCTGGACTCAGGAGGCATATCTACCACCTTTCTAGCTTTCCTCATGCTTTGATACTCACTCTGCTCCAGAAACTGGGTCACCTGCTACGGTAGGAGCAATATCCTACTCCTCCCTCCCCGAAAGTTGGGCTAGTTTTTCCTTAAAAGATATTGAGACCATTCTAGTAACTTGGTTGTTTCAGGGAACTAAAGCCTCTGGTTGTTGGCATCACTTTTCACTGCCTGAGTGTAAAGCAGGCGTGAGGAGTTCTTTGATGCTTGGCTGGTAGCAAATGATGAGCAACTCAGTCATGGGAGCTTCACTCAGCTGAATCAACTCTAGATGTCCTCAATCCCTATCTTTGTTGAATATCCTCTTCCTGCTATAGCTAAGTAAATACCTTTTTTGTTTACTATTGAATGATCCACAAGTATCCCATTTTGTTCCCATATTGAATATAAACCATGGAATTGGTCTTTGTCAGGCCCAGGCCAGAACACCTGCACCGGCTGGTCTTTGGCAGTCTGGTTTACCATCTGCTTGAGTGTCAGGCCACAGCAACAGCCGTCACCATAGCCACCATCCTGTCCTTCCTATTTTATGTCAAGTAAGGCCAGCCATTCAAATTCAACGGCAGTCATAACTCTTGGCCGCCTGTGTAACAACTAGCAATTCTGCATCTCAGGAGCAACAGAAGGAAGACATGGGCAATACTATAGGCCACCATACTACCATTCGATCCTATTGCATGACTTCTTGACTGCTATGAGAAAATAGTCTCACAAATTCCTAGTGAGGAACAGAGGGCAATCAGCCTCCTGTATATACCAGAATTATCAGAAACTACTCTGCTTATCTCTCTCTTTCTGAATCACCATTAACTGGGACCCAGAGGAAGATAATAATTCAGCTAGATAAGAACAAGACACGATCATGGATTACCCTGATAAATAGTTTAACAGATGTTCTGACCAGCCTCCAGCTCACACACTTTAGGTTCTCAGCAGCTGCAATCTTCTAATCCTTCCTGGAGCATTCCCATTTCCTGCTGGGAGACAAGGATGCTTTTCTCATTAGGCTGCGTTTTTCAGCCTTCGGCCTAGAGTCTCCATTTTAGGTAAGAGTTTACAGTGGTACAAATCTATGAAAAGACATGGTCCCATGTGATAGAGCATTGGAATTTCCTGTGAAATATTATGAGGTATTTGCTAGGAAAAGCTGCAGGTATAGAATTTCAACACTTTTTCCAGTAATGGGATATATCAGAGGATCCTCATTTTGATTACAAAATACACTGAGGTTGTGTGTGTGTTTGTGTGTGTGTATGTGTTGTATTCCATATAGGGAATGCACTTGGTGAAAATGATATGAGAAAGAAACAGAGAGAGAGAGAAAAAAAGGAAAGAGAAGGACAAGGAGAGGAAAATGCACAAATTCCTTACGTCCTACAGAAGGTTCAATCTGTACCCTCTGACTGAATTTTTAAGTAACTTCTAAACTTTAGAATATTTTGTTTTAAAATAGCCAGAATGATTCACATATCTAAGCTCTGACTGGTACTAACAGTCTTGTGACCATAATTTCCAATCTGACAAGAAGTCTTTTTTTTTTTTAAAGAATTTGATGCCTTTTGGTTTCACATCATAGTTATTTCTGAATATACCCTTGCTGCTCCCCAACCCATAATGAGTTCTCCTTCATAATAAAGAAAAATTAGTTAAACAAAACCAAGAGAAACAATAAGTACTCCTGGCAAGGCATACTACATTCTCTACCCAGAGTTCCATGCCTTTTTGCCAAAAAAGGAGAAGTGATTTTCCTAAAGCTTTCTCTGGGGCCAAGGTTGTGGATTATAATTACTCACAATTTAACTTCACTTTAGTATAAAGAATATGCTTTTTACAAAGAGCTGATAAAAGCACATTTGCTTTATTGAATGAGGACTATTGAGGGCACATGGTAACAGATATGTGAGAGTGAGATTTAGGCAGTAGATAAAGACATTGAAAGTATTAAGAATGATAGTGAAATTATGGGGATTTATAAATAAAGAGACCTTCTACATATAAACCTATTGTGTTGGGGTTCATTCAATCAATCAATGCTAAGTTGATCCATCCCCATGTAAAGTATCTAAAGTTTTTCACCTTTGTTGAGTCAGCCCAACAGCATTATAAACCAAATGTAAACAATGTGTAAACATCTCTATGGAGTCAATCAATCAGTCTAGACCAGCGGTTCTCCACCCGTGGGTTATGCTCAACTTGTAACAATGAAAATACATTCTGCATGTCAGATATTTACATTATGATTCCAACAGTAGCAAAATTACAGTTATGAAGTAGCAACGAAAATAATTTTATAGTTGGGGGTCACCACAACATGAGGAACTGCATTAAAGGGTCGCGGCATTAGGAAGGGTGAGAACCACTGATCTAGAATATTAGACAAGGTGAGAGAAGTCCCTGAAAGTCATTGCAGATAATGGTGTAGCACTATACAGGAGATACAGAACTTGGCTGAAGAAGCTTGGTCATACCCTGAAGGTTTTATATAAAATAACAAACCATCTTAGAATCCAGTGTCTGGTGGCTTAGAGGAGAAAGCTATTTCTACCACGTTCCTAAGAACGAATTCTTTTTGGGGAGGGGGGGAGTGAGGGAGAGCGGAAGAGCCTTGTTGGCCTCCTTCACCGTCCCCCCTTTATTTGCAAACTTTGAAAGTACAGAGAATGTTGGTTTCTCATGGGGTCCTGGCAGCACCTGTGGAACAAATGGCAGCAATGTCTGCATTCAGAGTTGAGAACAAACTGACTAAATACACTAAGTGATAAGGCAGCTTCAGGAGTCTACAAGGAGCCCAGCAGAAAGCTCTGTCAAACTAAAGGGGAATTTCACAAGTATTCCACAAAGGGCAGAAAAGGACTCTTAGCAGCTAGGAGCTGTGAATCCTTTGCTACGTGGGTTCTTTAAACCTGAGCCCACATTTCCTTGGCCTCTGTATATACTCATGGGAGACTATGTCATAAACTTTGGGGAGAGGGAATGTTCTGCACCAACTGTTCTTGAGTATCTTGGTAAATATTCCTTGGGCAGCTGGATGGCACAGTGGATAGAACACTTGGCTTGGAGTCAGACTCGTCTTTCTGAATTCAAATCTGTCCTCAGATACTTCCTAGCTGTGTGATCCTGGGCAAGTCACTTAACCCTGTTTGCCTCAGTTTCCTCATCAGTAAAATGAGTTGGAGAAAGAAATGGCAAACCACTCCAGTGTCTTTGCCAAGAAAATCCCAAATAGGGCCATGAAGAGTCAGATATGACTGAAATGACACAACAAAATACCCTTTTCTAAAAGCTACTTAAGACTAGATTATTAATCAATATTAACTAACCAGTTTCCCATCTTTTTGGGTTAACCCTAGGAGGGAAGAAGTAGCCAGTGATTCTAGGATCTTAACCCCCTGAAGTGGCAGAGGTTGGGAGCATATCTCCAGAGCGTATATTATACTATGATACTGTGAACCAAAGAAAGTGCAAAGGTCATGGTATTCTTATACTTGGAGAATGAGGGAGGGATAAACTGATTGAAAAGAATAAGTATGCCTTGCTTGTGGCATATGGAATGTGAATTTATACCAGGTAAAGAATCTACCAAACTGTATGCAGTGCATACTTTGTCTTACTTCTCACCCAACCGAGGAGCCAATAACTATGACCCCTCCAGGTTCCAGGAGTACCCCAAGAGGTAGGGAAGTTGTTTTTCTAGCACTGTTGGCTCAAGACCCCATTCTAGTGTGTTCTCTCTTTGATAATGGCCTGATAGTCATTTACTCAACTGGTCTTAAATAGTTTTTAGAAAGGAGTATTTACTAAAGTGCCAATAGTAGGAATAAAAAAAGGAGTCTATAACACACTCTCCCACCAACACCTACAGAGTCCAGGGGAAAGTGAGCTCCAGTTTAGAAAATATATTTGACAAAAGGAGAGATTCACAGCTTATGGCTACTGGAAGTCCTTTTCTTCCCTTCGTAGGGTGCTCAAGATGTCCCCCTGGGGAATATACTCCCTTCCTGGGCTCATTGAGGAGCCATGAATCTATGTTTGATCTGTACTTGGCTCCCAATGAAGACACTGCTGTCAACTGAGCCAGGGTGATCCCTAGGACACCGATGACAATCCAAAGTCCGACAGAATCTTTGAAGTTCACAAGGTCTTCCTGTCATTTGTCCTTTGTTATCGAAGAGGACCATGACATCAGGAAGATGATGCCATAACTTGCAAGTAAGAAAGCTGGATTTAAGTGAGGGAAGGCTGTGCAAAGTCACCAGTTACTTTCTCCTCTGGAGACATCTGGGTCCTGGGCCAGATACAGATCGGGATGACTGGAGATAGCCCCTCAAAGGTCTTCCTATTGCAAAGGGGAGGAGGGGAAAGAGGGGAAGGAGGGAAAGGAGTCCCAGCCTGAAGCCAAAGTGGAGCCCTCTACTTTCTCCCAAGCAGTTTCTACTCAGGAGGTTTTACTGGGATAGGATAAAGCATTTACTTCAATCTCTGGAATTACTGAGGTTCTCAAACAGCTTGACAATTTATAGATGACCTCAAGAGTGTGACAAAATTTCTTCAGACTATCTGAACACTCTTCTTGTACAATGTCCCTTCAATTCTAAGTACTTTTTACACTTAGTTTAAAGCCTACGACTGAGTTGTTGGTTGGTTAAAATTAAGCTTATGATTGAAATCAAGTGATTATTTTCACCTACTTTACCAGTAATCTCTTACTTTAATTGGGGTGAGGTTATTTGAGTGAGTAAATCAATTAAGCCCACCATTAGACATACAGTCTAAACAAGAATCCATATAAGTAAGGTGATGATTTACAATAAATAGGGGAAATGTTACAGTACGTCTTTGGGATAATTGATGTGGGTAAGAAGGATAAAAGATTAAACATTTTTTACAAATTCTATATTCTTTTATTAGGCCTGTGCCCCAAAAGTGTTCAAAGAAAGAGGAAAAGGACTTGAAAATACAAAAAAAAATTTATTTATAGTGGCTACTTTTGTTTTAGTAAAGAACTAGAAATTAAGGGTATGTCCACCTATTAGGGAATGTCTAAACAAATTATGCTATATGAATATAATGGAATATCATTGCAATCATAAAAAATGACAAAAGGGATGGTTTAAGAGAAACATGGGAAGACTTGTATGAACTGATGCAGAATGAAGTAAACAGAACCAGGAGAACAATTTCTACAACAACAGCATCGTAAAGACAATCAGCTTAGATTTACAAACTCTGTTCAATGCAATGACCAGCCATAATTTTGGAAAATCCATGTGAAGTGTGTTACTCCTCTCCTGACAGATCATCAACTCAAAATGCCAAATGAGATACATTTTTTTGAACATGGCCAATGAGGGAATTCGTTTTGCTTGACTATCCAAATTTGTTACAAGGGCTTTATTATTATTTTTTTAACAATCAAAGGAAGGGGAGAAAAGAGGAAAAAGGGAGATTAGGGATAAAGTCAAAACTAATATGAGACTCAAATGAGATAATGTAAAGTGTTTTGAAAACATTAAATTGCTATATAAATGCCAGTTATTATTATTAATTATCCTACAGTCACCAGGCCTCCAGTCTGATGGTGACTTTCTTCCTTAAGCCTTCTACTGAACTTGATATGAGTTCAAATAGTGTTTATAGAGAAATATAAAAATATAGAAATATAGAAAAATATAGAGAAACATAAAGAAATATAAATATAAATTTATAAAGCAATATAAATATAGAGAAAAATAAAGAAATATAAATATATATTTATAAAAATATAAATATAAAAAATATATATTTCATTAGAGAAATGAAAATAAAAAATATAGAGAGAAATAAATATAGAGAAAAATAAAGGTAATTAAAGTGGGCTCTGGTGGGGGGGAGGGCAGAAATGCGTGCACACACTTTTAAGTTTTAATCTGTATTATCTGATGATAAAGGACATAATCTGCATTTTCTTAAATCTAGACAACCCACAAAATAATAAATAAGGTCCTGATTTGCAGCAATTGCCAATTTTTTACACTGAAAGCCTCACAATCTGCTCTTGAAAGCCAGAGCGACTCCAACACATACTTGGCATAGATGGGTTACAATCTATCCTAATGAATTAAGTGCTTACATTAAGGCAAGTTACTTACCCTGTCTGAGTCTCAGTTTCCACATGTGTACAATGGGATTAACACCATTAGTGCCTACCTAACAGGATCATTTGTGAGATTCAATTGAAATAATCTATGTAAAGTGATTCGCAAATTTCCAAGTGTATATAAATGTCAGTTGTTATAATTATTATTATTGTAATTACATGGTGGTCCAGTGAAAGTACCTGACTACAGAGACTCCAGCATTTAGCAGGTCAGGCACCTTTACCATAACAAAACAAACAAAACCATTTAAGTAGCTAATGTTTCAATAAGTGAAGAAGGGAATTTGTAGGACTTAAGGAGAAGAATAACAGAGCTATGGAAATGAAATGAGAAATTTTTTCATGTTTTGGTGTTCTGACGTCTGCTTCGGTGTAGTTTATGTGAAGACTGGAGCAGAATACATTAGCCTAGAGCAGTGGTTCTCAACCTGTGAGTCGTGACCCCTTTGGGGGTTGAATGACCCTTTCACAGGGGTTGCCTAAGACCATGGGAAAACACATATTTCCAATGGTCTTAGGAACGGAGACACCGCTCCTCTGTCTGTCTCCAGGTGGGTCCGCCTACATGCAGATACGCCCACATATGAGTATTAAAGGGTCCCCACATTAAGAAGGTTGAGAACCACTGGCCTAAAGCCTGAATATATTTCAAGAGTATCAGCAGTTTGGAAAATCAGTAGGGTTAATATGCTGATACTTGCCTATCTTCAAATCATCTGGCCTGGCTGTAATGTTTTTTTTTTTTTTAAATTTTATTTTAGTTTGCATCATTCATTTCCATGAGATTTTGAGTTACATATTTTCTTCCTATCTTTCCCCTACCCACCGCCCCAAAACAGCCATCCTAGTGTATCCCCCCTCCTCCAAT